>CM054933.1:530671-613998 GCA_029168755.2 Tillandsia fasciculata | reverse complement strand
CCGGATTTCGTTTGGGTATTTAAGACGTCGACAAAATTCCGAATCGAGAAGTTTGATCGCTCCAGCAGTTTCGCTCCGGCAAGTTGTCGTTCTGATGCAGCAGATTTTAAAAAAGGCGTAACTGGAGAATGAGAAGATTAGCACTTCAAAAACCCACGATTTTGCTCATTAAGTCCGAAAATTCAAATTCGAAATATTATTATTTTGCATCTTTAGCAGCACTTTCAGAAGCAGCTTTTAGGGTTTTGGTGGAGAAGACAGAGAATTCAAGCCAAGGTGGAGATTGTTAGATATGTCTCGAATTCTAGAACCGGTAGGTTTTCTAACCCTATTCTGTTTAGCTTATCCAATTAAGGTAAGCTTGGATTATGCCAAATCTTATTAAGAATATTCCCAATCTTAGTGGATTTGTATTCCTAATTGTATTAGGATTTAGCTACTATTATAAATATACCATTATTCCATTTATTTAGTGCGGCGGATGAGAAGGAGAATGGGTGTATTTTGGGATTAGGGTTTTGTGAGAGAGGCATATTTTGAACACCACTTTGATTATAATGGAAGTCTCCGCTCCGTCTTCGCCCGTGGACGTAGGCCAGTGGCCGAACCACGTAAATATTGTGTGTTTTATTTTTCTTCTCTCTTTCTCGATTCTCTTTTGGTATTTTCGCACCCGACGAACTAGATCCTTTCGGCTTTTGTCATAACAATATAATATCAAATAATTATATATATATATATATATATATATATATATATATATATATATATATATATATATATATATACGTAAAATTAATTCGGGTTCAGGTCGGGGTCGGATTCGGATCATGTACAATCAAAATTCATATTCAAATTCATATTTATTTTTATTTTTTATATCCATATCCGAATCCATATCCGTTTAACATCGAATAAATCCATTTCATTTGGATTCGAATTCGGATAAAATTTTAGGTATCTGTACCCATTGACATCCCTAGTTTCTTTCAGTGCCATAGACTATTTGGTCCCGAGGATTTTGTATTGTGATTGAAAACTAAATTTCAATTTACTCAAGAAATAAATACATAAAATAGATAAAATATTTGGCCTACAAATTAGTTTTTCGAAATAAGATAAATCATCTTGTAAATAAAATTTGCTATTCTACGGAACTATAGATGTCAAAATGAGCAAAAATAATAATTGAAAAACAAAATTTATAGGGATTAAGTTAATTTTGGATAATTTATTCCCACTCAGTAAGGATGTGTTGTAGGCAGTAAAATATATATATTTTTTTAAATTTTACGGATTTGAAAAAGTTAAAGTTCTTTTACTTTTTACCAATTTTCAGTAAAAAATAAAAATAAAAATCGAGCTGCGTAATTTTTTTTTTTTTCAATGAAAATTTATTTTTTTCCTATTTTATCTACTACAACCAAACACACCCCTAAATGCTGAAATGCCCATAAATTGCATCACCCATTTCGCGAATTTCATCAATTACCCAACAAAAATTCTACACCATCCCACTTCGTGAATTTCATGAACTACTCAATTAAAATCCCTGCATCTCAATCCTCAACATGTTACTACGCATTTGTAGAACGCGCGTAGATCCGAAGAAGAGGAAAGAAGAAAACCTGTAGAAGCACAATTATCAAATTGTACACTCTAGAGCTTATGATCTAGCACAATTAACCACATACACGCACACGATCCGCATTATAAACGACTCTTCTGATTAAGATTTTAAAGTAATTTTAGTGAAATTACCTTAAATTACGAGAGGGAGCAGTGGAACCTGCGCTTGGTTCTGGAGCAGATCGGGAGGAAGCAGAATCTCCAGGCGCTCTCTACTTCGCACACAAACACCGCATGATCTCAAAATCTCAATTACCCTGCTAATAACATCTATATATATAGAGAGAGAGAGAGGGGAAAGGAAGGTTCTGTAGCCTTCTACGATGATCTAATTTCAAACACTTGAAACTACACTCCGGAAAGAAAATGAAACTGATAAGTCTCATAAAAATTTTATTTTACAAATAAAATTCTGATTTTTTTTTTTTAAATACGAGGAATAATTTATCGTATTTAAATTAAATAGATCTATTTTTATAATTTTATTTTATAAAATATTGTTTTTAAAATTAAAATATTTTATAAAATTATTTATAAAATAAATTCCAAGGAGAGGCAAAATTTAATGGAGTGCACCTTCAATCAACTTGGCTCTGATTTTTTTTTTTTTTCTATTTTATATTTTTTATATATATATATATATATATATATATATATATATATATATATATATATATATATATAGTATAGTATTGATAGTATTAAATTTTTTATAATGGATGAAATAGTATGATTTAAAAAATAAAAATAATTAAAAATATATATATTTAATGGCAGAAAATTTAATAGGACTAATTACTTGATAATATAGTTAACGCTTGTAAATTTTGCTGCCATTAAATTATTTTTTTGATCAATTATTCTAAGATCTTCATTGAAAATTCACAAACATCAATAATTCTGTCCTTTTATATGAGTCCAGCTACTATACTCTTATGAGTAAAATCATTTCGTACTTATAAATTTTCATCCCTTGGATGAAAAAATGTACGATTAGAATTATAATAGTTTCTAAAATTTATCATATTTTACCAACAACATAGTAAACCCTAGAGGGACCATTATCATCCTAATCACACATTTTTTTCATCCAAGAATGAAAAAGTTATGAATACAAAAAAGTTTACATTGATAAGAACATAGTAGCCCTACGCGTTTTATAATATCCCGGCCACGGGCCCTTTCAAAACAATGGGCCGAGGCCCGGCCCAAAAACAGTTAAATTTGTTTCTTTCTGTCCTCCCTGTATAAGGTTTTAAGGTTTTAAGAGAAAACAAATAAATAAATAAATAAATAAATAAAGCAAAAACAGAAGCTATATTGATTGATTGTTTTTAGCAGTAAAGAGAGAGATTAATATCTCAAATTTGCATTACTACAACTATTCCACCATGACTTACCCATTTTGTATACCCTAATGAATCATCAAATGTCTCAAGAGGAAATTGAAAAGGAGAGGCACTTCACCATCAATAAAAAGGAAGAGAAACAAAACAAAAAAAAACAAGGCTCATGTATTTTAGTCATTACCAAAAAAAAAAAAAAAAAAAAAAGAAGAAAATTTAATGGGGGGGCTACTGCAAGACGGCGTCAGGATTATGCGCCTCGATATCGACATGTCGAATTCCGGGAACGATTTTTTGAATCTCCGATTCGAGCCGATCCACCTCGGCTCCGAGAGCTTCGACGACATCCTCACCTTCAGTAAAAATTCTCATCAGATATTAAAGTGCTTTTACCGCAAAAAGCTTTTCATTGTAGCGTGAGCTTTCGCCTTTCAAGCTTTAAATAGCTCATTTTAGTTTCTTGCTACAGCAAAAGCTCCGTACTTGTTAGTTGCTAAACGTCTAACTTTTGCTTTTCGAAGCAGTAATATTGTTTATACGCACGCACCGTAATTAGCCATGACCATGAGTAGAGCTTTATCGTCTTCGCACTTCGCAGCCTCTCGAAACTGGTGAAATTCAGTAATAATAAAGATTACTCGAAAA
This sequence comes from Tillandsia fasciculata, assembly GCA_029168755.2. Classification (NCBI taxonomy): domain Eukaryota; kingdom Viridiplantae; phylum Streptophyta; class Magnoliopsida; order Poales; family Bromeliaceae; genus Tillandsia; species Tillandsia fasciculata. The sequence goes on along the minus strand of CM054933.1, from coordinate 610,378 downwards.
GAAAAAGTGTAATAAATCCATAATAAGCGAGGTAACCAGGAGAAGTGTTACGAATATGCACTAGCAAGTACCTGTTTCGCCCATTCTTCTCGTCCTGTTCTTTCCAAATAATTCTGCACCACCGCGACGCCATTGAAATCTGTTGCAATCAGCATGTAAAATGAGCTTGTTGCAAGATTATAGGAAATCGAAAGATTATCGAAAGAGACTGAAAAAATTTGATGTCAGAAACAAATTCGACATGACGAATTTATCTGTGAACTTGAAATCAAACGCATAACCATTGTTTTAATGTGGTTTGGGGGATAAGTTCATCACAGTGCGAGTATAGTACCTATCTCCGCTTTGAATCTAAAGAATCCTGGCCCGATCACCTCACTTTTGCAATCATAAATAGCATCTACAACCTGAAGCCGGAACAGAATAAGTGAAAAGAGATTGTATAAGTCTAAATATACTACAAGAACTGTAGAAATCCTTTTGTGCCGTTAAATTAACCGGATCGGACTTCAAGAACTGAAGAACTTTATCCATGTCATGATCATCAATGGCTCTGCCGATTAAAGCATGCCTGTTCCTCTGAATGAGAAAAATAGCAACCTGCAAGATTTGATTCAACAATCGGTAAATCGATGGCGAATACAAAAAGTCAGTGGGTTCCGACGATTTTAACTTGCCAGTTTATTGAGCAAAGAAATAGAACTCATAGCAATAGATAGCGAATATTTAACATTGCTCAGTAGGCTAATCAACAAAAATGAGTAAATAGTAAAGATATATATATGTATGAAAACTTCATACCATTCCAAGTAAATTGCCAACTATGATAGAACCGATTGGGTCATAAATAGCATTTCCAGTCGTATGAACAGCCACTAACGATGCCGCAGCAATAGCAAGACCAGTTACGGCAGCACCGTCCTACATAATGATGAATCAGCTGGAGGATCAAATGCGAAGACAACATCAACAAACAATGGCTAGAAAGACAGAATTAATAAGCTAAAACCTGCAGGGCCCAAATTTTCATATTTACCACTCAAACCTGCAGTTTCTTACAAAAACACCTTGTTTGAAGATGGGAATTCATCCTATTTATGTGGGGTTTCATTCTGTGTCATAAAAATTTATTTCAGAGAGGGGCATTGATGTACACACAAGAGATATGTTTAAGATACAGTTTTGAAAGGCGTGTATGAGAATTCAGATTTTGCAGATGTATATACGTTAAGTAATTTTATAGGGGGTATATATAAATATCCCTAAATAGAAATTATTAAGTTTTAAACCTCTGTCATGACAGCAACTGAAGTTGGATCATGACCGCGCCAAATATAATCCCACACTTTCATTCCTTCTGCAGCGGCACCTTTCTTCACAGCATTGATAGCAACAAGCAGTGAAGCACCTATGAAAGTCATAAATATATGTTTTACTTTCCTCTTGATAACAAAAGTACAGCATCTTAAATTATACCTTCAAGCAGAAATGATCCACCGATCACTAAGGCAGCATAATGAATATTTTCAGGGGGCTGTTTGGAGAAAAAAAAAAAAAAATCCAGACTCAGAGACTGAGAAGAAATATTGATACTTCGAAGAAGCAACATTGGACAACACACTTGAGAATACTTACGTGAGAGTTCCACAAATTTTGGAACCCGTGCACGATTGTGGCACCAGAACCCAAGCAAAAGATGCCCACAGCAGATATCAGCGACCAAACAAATCTTTCCTTTGAGTAGCCATAACTGTAAACAGAAGAAGAAAACAGGGCTATTGGCTGAGGGTTGATAGTGCTTCCTTTGACCTTCTGATTATATTTTTGCATTGAAAACCTAATGTGACGCTTATGTATAAAATGAGAATGTAACCCAATTCTGTAGGGCCATTTTGGCCCAGCTGATGGCTATAGCTGTTCAAACAAATATTAATAGCTTTTTTCCATAAGAATCTCCTTAAAGCCTCCCAAAACAGCAAAAGCAAAGGCTTCAAATTAGAATTTTTGCCATTGGGGCTCAAAAGATCACTTCCTTTTCCCACCACAACACAAGCTTCAGACTTACTGATTGTGAAACACCTGACAACAAGAAGATTTTAGAATACAGTGAGGCAGACTTACGGGTGCATAGCATCTGGAGCACGCCTCGAGCTACTCAAACCATATGCTAGAAGGGCCTAAAATATCAAAAACTTTAGATATATGACCTGAATAAGATAGCTAGAAAAGTTGCGAATAAGAATATAGAAGACTCAATACAAGAGTAGAGTATGAACTATGAAGAATCATCAGAGATTGGATGCAAGAAGAAAAGAGGGAATAGATTATGCACAAACTGAAAACGAGGCTAGTTCGGCTATAAGTACCTGGTTAGCAAAATCTGCAACCGAGTGGACCAGTTCAGCTAGCATAACATGACTAGAAGTCGACATCCACACCCCGAATTTGAGAGAAAACACGAGAAAGTTGCACCACAGTGCGGTGTTAACTGCCCGCTGGCTGAATTAAGCAGTTCAACTTACAGTTACCTCATGAAGAAAGACAGCTCAAAACAAGTACAGGCGCGATAAGACATGAACGCAACGACAAAACATGTAATGGAGCAATGCGACTTACTAAATAAGAGATTAATAAATAGATTAGAGGGTTTCGAGTTCATTACAGTATCCCATCCATGGGAAGAGTGTAAATATACTCGTGAAATTCCCACAAAGTTATTCATTACAGTATCCTTTAAGCTCGTGCGTGCACACATGTCGGATTGTTGGCGCTAACCATTAATTCCAAAAGCTTGAGCTGTTAGAAATATACAACCAATTCACTTAAATCGTACAGACACAGCATCCACGGATCTCAACCAGACTCAATCTATTTGAACGTTAGGTCTATTGTTGGGCCTCTTGCCATTAGGTCTATTATGGATCGTAGTCCCACTCAACTTAGAAGGAAGTTTGACCTATTTTTAACCCATAAAAAAATAGCCAATGACACGTATACGAGAATGAAAAAAACAAGTATGGATAAAAATCAATGCAATGCATTTAATCCTGTATTTCATGAAACATCACAGAAGCAAAAATTTCACAGCAAAAGGTGATTATCCACCATGTTTTCGATATTTAAGCATATGAAATGAAACAAATTTAATATACTGTACCTTATTAGCAAAAAAAATATGCATTTCCTACTAAAACAACACAACAATCAACTTGCCTGCCCACCAAGATTTAGATTAATAATAAATGCGAAATGAAATCAACGGATTCACCTGGTCTCATCATCAAATGCGGCTCTTGTAACCTTCGCGACACGAAGAGAATAATCTGCCAACAACAAACCGATGAATCAAACTACATAATAACAAATTTTGAATCTTCTTGATCGGAGTCGTTTTAATTGGGGATTTTGGTAACAGAAAAAGGGCATGAGGAACGAACTGCGAGCGAAGGAGAGGAGAGCAGGGGGAGTAGAAGAAGACGAAGGGTGGGCGCGGGCGAGGGCGAGGCCGAGGCCGATGCTCGACGGAGGCTGCGTCGGGGGGGAGGAGAAGAAGTTGGAGGAGAGGAGACGGGAGGTGAGGAGGAGGAGGTGGCGGTGGTGGTGTTGCTGTAGCTGCTGCTGCTGCTGCTTCTTCTCGTGTTCTTCTTCTTTGTCGTCGTCGGAGGAGGATCGGCGTTGAGGGTTTGGGTGGGGAAGAGAGGAGGAGGAGGAGAGGGGGCGGAGGAGGAGGAGTAGGGGCCGCGCCACCGAGCGCCGTATGAGCATCTAAAGGGATCGCCGCCGCAGGGGCGTAGATTCCATGAAAAGGGGAGATGTGAGCGAAGAAGAAGAAGAGAAAGAGAGAAAATGGGGAATTGAGAGAGAGAGAGAGAGAGAGAGAGAGAGAGAGGAAGGGGGAGGAGAGAAGGAACAGAGTAGGAGGAGGAGGTTTTTGAAAAGAAGATGCTTTTGGTGGAATATGCTGAGATAGCTCAGGTTTTAGACTTTGTACTTATAATTGAGAAATGCTACCTGCACATTCCAAAATAAAATTGTCCTTGAATACAAAGTAACATTACTTCTGCACATTCAAAATCTGAATCCTCGAGTATACAGAATATATAAGATTCGCAATCACTTTTAAATGTATAAGTAATTGGAAACCACAACCACTAGTGAATGAAATGAGAAGAAAAGGCAGAGAACACATATGTAACCATTCACAACTTGTCTCCAGATTACAGCATATTACGAAGAGATAATATGCATGAGAAAAAGCTCTTTGGTTGAGCATTTCAGCCATTAAATGTACCAAAAAGTCAGGAACTCATCTCTCCATGGAATAAGTCCTGTCATCTAGTCTTATTCAAATAGTTGAATTTTATCTTACAAGAAAATAAAACCAGCAACCCAGAATACTTCCTGCAAGACCTTTTGACTAGAGCTGCAGAATGAAGCAGTACAAACCCACTCAAAGTCCTCTTAGGAGCTTCCAGTACAAACCCACTCAAAATCCCCATAGCAGCTTCTCACTATAGCTGAAGGCTATAGTAAAAGTTTCAAACCAGTGCTTTTAAATTTGATGCTTCTCAAAGTAAAGAAGCTGTAGCACACGATCAACATATCAATATAAACTATTTAACCAAACAGCTTTCTCCTAAACCATAATAGTAAACTCCACTTGCCCCCTTATGAATATTCAATTTACATAGTGCTGATGTAAATGATAGAACTGGTCCAAAATAGATATATAGTAATGTACCAAATTGAGATAAACATCTTCTACAAAAACAAATGTAGCTGGATACCAAGAGCATGACAATTTCCCTCCTGCGGTTTATACCAGTTTAAAACTAATGCCGAAACCACTAGATTATAAATCAAAAGATGAAGCAGAAGAAATATACCCACGACTGCGATGTAGAAACAATACATTCAACTCATCGCGGGCACAGTCCATTACTAATGTCTCCTCTCTTTCGGCTTGCTACAGAATAAAAGAGTAATAACAAGTCCTCTTTCCGAGCAGCTATTGTACAATTTAAACACATCGGTAAGCTCCCAAGGCAAACTTAGCCCATCAGGTTTGCTTCAAAGATCACGCTCGCCAGTCCGATCAGTTATCAGAAAAGGGCACCTATAAGCTCCTGTAGTCGATTACAGTGACTTCATCCTCGGGGGCGTCGAGGTCTTGGTAGCTGCAACGACAACAGAAATAAAGCAGAGGTGTCATAAAGAGAAGGCCATTTTGCAATTTTGCACGGATAAGTCACGAGTTTTCTTGTTTTAGCCGCATATTCGGTTCAAGTTCTCGTTTCCCCAAAATTGTACCGAAATATTCTTTTGCGAAACCAAAATGCCACTGACCTACATCTCTAACGGAAAATGCTTAGCATGGTTGCCCAGGGGCATTACGGTCAATAAAAAAGAAATTTGATCCAAAGATGCAAAAACCAATTAGGTGCTCCAAGCAAAACAAGGGGATATCAAAGTTACCAGAGAACAATGGATAATTCAACTAAACTATAATAAGAGATCATCAGTTAGAAGCTAAAGAAAAGGCATCTACTTAACAGTACAAAAAACATGGCAGCACAATGACAAAAATGATTTGCTTAAAAATTAACGAACAAAAGAATGATTAGCAAAATAAAACCAAAACTTTGTGTGTGTGTGAGTGTGTGTGTGTGTGTATAAAAGCAGCGGTAACCTTCGTATACGGCGAGGATCGTGTTGGAAGGCCGGCGGAACAGCAAGAAGTGGCGCTGAAGCACCGATAGGAGGGCCAAGCCTCCCTTTCCTACCACGAGGACCACTATTTCCTTCATAAATCGGTCCACTGCCTTGATCCCTCATCATCCGCATTGCCATTTCAGGTGGTGCAGGAACAAAAGGCCCCAGTGGGCTACAAGGAAAAGAAAAAGAAAAGACAAGGACAATAAGATGTCTATCAAAAGATTCAATAGGACTGAGCATGCATGCTCTCGGATGCAGTCGGTGCATCCGCTTTTCAAGCGCCAGATCAACTTTCAGATCCATATGCGGCAGCCTCAAGATGCACACTCAACTGATGCACCACAAGATCCACACACATCAACCTCAAGATATGCACTCAACTGATGCACCGCAAGATTCCCAGAAAATCTAAAAACTAATCCTGCGCGCGAAAAGCAGAAGCATCGACCGGAAGATTTATTTTCGCAAGTCAGATGTGCTTCGTGATACACGCATGCTAGCTTCAAGATGCATGTTCATGTGACGTGCATACATATTCGAGCTCATCAGGTTTGCACATGAATGACCAAACATTTCCGACATATGAAAAAGTGGAAACACCGATCCCCCTGGTGCCATTGAAAACATTCTAGCTTGACTCGGTGTGTGTGTGTGCATGTGTGTGGAGAGAGAGAGAGAGAGAGTACCCAGCACCAGGCACAGGCATCAGTAGTCCAGGAGGTGGAATATCTGCAGTAAAAGGATTGCCACGCAAACCTGGCCCACCATAAGCATCAAAGATAGGCTCATGTGGATTATCCCTTTCGGATCCACCGTTGGCATCACGTGTCGGGGAGTTATCCATCCTATCATGCCTATCACCATCTCTCTCAGCCCTATCATAATCTCGGCGATTGCCCCGTTCATCTCTAAGGCGACCGTCTAAAGGTCCCCTTCGTCTAATTCTGTCCCTCTGAAACCCCTGAAAAAAGAAAGAAAGAAAAAAAAAAATCATATACCATGATAACCGCAAGATACATCTAGAATCAAGTTCCTGAAAAACTGAGACATAAATGAATTATATCCTCCGTTGATAATTTTAATGACCATCAACCAGGTATAAAAGGTAATAAAGTCCAAAGAATATAAATTACAAGTATGGATCACATTAGTTAATTCATTTATCCACTTATGCAAACAAGTGATAAATTTCCCGCTTAGTTCAAGAGCACCAGCATTGCATATTCCATTCCAATGGACAAAGGCTGGTAGAGATCATATGCACACATGTCAAAAGAAAGAGTCCTACCTGACCAGATTGCTGCATCATAGGTGTTCCGCCAGGCGCATTTGGATCACTGCAATTATAAAAGAAAAGAATAGACATTTTACATTTAGCAGAACATACCCAAATCAAATAATTCTTCTAGTTAAAAGATAGTAAAAATGCACATTAGAACCCCCGTCAACTATAGAACATATCGAGATAGAAACTCTAGCATGTTCTTGCTATCAACCCCAAAATTTACAGGTGATTCAATTAAATTTAACTGCTCAGCATGTTTTTGAGCCAACTGAGCTAGCAGTTCCATCAACATTTAATGGTTAATAGTAAATAAATTTAATGGAATCACCAAATCAACTGATAGAAATAACTAAAAGCAAAACAAGCAAAATATTATGGATAGTCAATCAGGCAAAGTGAAGGTTTAGGGGCCTATTTCGGAGTAGCATACCATCGAGAGGTCCTCAGTACATATTTACCTTAAAAGAAACGAATAGGAATACATACTTCATATAATTCTGGAAATAGAGATCCTCTCTCACTTTCGAGGTCAGCTCCATCACAAGCTCCGGGTGCTTCAGTCTGAGATGCTTATGAACAAACTCAGGAGCATGAAAAAGCTTTGTGCATCCCTTGGCCCCACATCCATACTTCCAACCATATTTTTCATCCCTTATTTTCCTTACATATGGATCTAGCACTTCAACAGCCGCCGCGTCAATCTTATCCTTTGCTGCTAAAGTCTCCAATGGATCCCGACCGTTCATTCTCTCCTGCCAGAAAGAATCAAGCTTCTTCTCCCAATCAGGCCCACTTGTATTATTAGACCCGTCAGAAGTTTTACTGTCTCCTCTCACATGTCGAAGACCTTTAGCTTCATTGCTCTCAGACATGCCATAATAATTAACACCATGGACACGCCACAAATAAGTAAGAATAGTATCCAAGAGCTCGACACCTTCGAGACCCTTCACGGTAGTCAAGCCCCGGATTATAATAAGGGGGCCCATCGATCCACTATGTGATTTGTCGCCATCAGATTTGTCGCGATCGGTAGATGATAGAACGTTATCTTCAATACCCTTTTCAGTATCAAGCTTGCGTACGAGTGCTTGAGCTTGCTCTATGTCGATTTGAATTCGTCGAGGGTCAGAACTGATTGGGTGAGCCTTGGGAGCCGAAGAGAGTAGATCATTGTCTTTTGTGGGGCCCCTTCCATGCCTTCTCCTCTTGCTACTTAAGTCTGTTTCATCCTCAGAGTTTGCATCGCTGGCATTTCCTGATTTGGACGCTAACGTGGCGGTTAATCCTGGGCCACTGCATGCCATAAGTGGGAAAAATAAGAATTGAATGGCAGTTATGATTTAGAATAATAGGAGGAAAATAAAATAAAGAAACTCACAGATCTAGAGTTCCACTCTGTAAATCTAGAAAGAATTCCTTTGCAGTGGACCTAGCTTGTTCGTTCCGCCTACAAGGGAAAATGATTAATAAGAAAATTCAGCAAAAGTACTAGATATAAGGAATAAGGTGCAAATACATTAAGCGTAGAATAGCACATATAGGAGGAAGGATAGTATGTGCCAAGACGAATAATAGTGTGTACAATAGGTGGTAGTAATTGGTTAAGAAAAGTGACCTGGGCTGGATCACATGAAAACAAGGAATAAAGTGCCGCCCCGTGTACCGTGCCCCCAATATCGGGGCACAATACAAGGGGGGTGCCAAGGCACCCCCCATGCCGCGATACCCTTACGGGTATCGCGCGAGACAGCGCGATACCCGCGAGGGTATCGCCACTCCTTTTTTTTTCTTTTTTTTTTTTTGTGCAAATCCTTCTCTCTCTCTCACTCTCTCTCTCTCCCACACAGTTAACTGTTTAGATTTTTTGTTACGATTGTTTTTATTTTTCTCTCTCACAGTTAGTTTTGATTTTTTTTTTTGTGATTGTTTTTTTTTTTGGGGTGAGCTTTTGTACCTTTCATCCGTTGTTATTATTATTTTTTTTTTAATAAATTTTTTTTTTTGGTAGGTTCTTATGTCTTCCATCCAATTTTTTTTGGGATTCGCCTTTATATTTCCAACGTAATTTTTTAAAAAAAAAATATTTTTAATTTGTAATTTTTTAAAAAATATATATATAATTAGGTAATTTTTATATTTATATTTTATAAAAGGTTAAAAATAAATATAATTGATTTAATTATTATATAGTCAAAATTTTAATTATTTTAGATAGATATAGTATTTTAGATGAGATTTGCGATAAAAATATTTTTAACTTTTTAAAAGATTGAAAATACTGATAAAATTAAAAGATAAATTAAATTAATTAATACTTAAATTTGTTTAATTTATTTGTCATATAATTTATTGTTAAATTTTTATGAATAGATCTAATATTTTTTAAAAAATATTTTAATAAAAAAATATTTTCCTTCAAATATTTAAAAAATTTAAATGAAAAAAAGTTATCTAAAGCAATTACGGTCCTATTATGGTTAATCTAAATATCTAGCGGTCTCTCGTCAAATCAATATGCATCAATTCTGCAAATATACATTAAAATTTTGAAAAAAAATATTTCTCTAATTTTGTATATTATATTTTTTAAAAATTTCAAGAAAAAAAAGATAAAATCAAACTAATTTTAAAAGTTAAACAATTCTCACAATTTTTCTAAAAATTTTGAAAAATATATATTTCTTTAATTTAAAAATAGCTATATATAGTCAATATTTATAATTATTTAACTAAACTTTTCAAAATAACATTATAAAAACTTATTGGGAACAAAAAAAATAAAAAAAAACCGTGCCAGAGCATGCCGCTGGGAAGTCATGCGTATCCATCGGCACGCAAGCGTGCCGATACCGTATCGTGCCAGGCGGCGAGCAGCACGCCCCCGTGCCACGGCACTTAATTCCTTGCATAAAAATGACCAGTGAATTCTCCAAATTACTAGTCTACAATTGAAACAGGTAAGCCAGACTCACTTTTCAATGACAGCCACTAAGTTAGTTGGATGATATTTGTCCTTCAGCCTACAAGAAGAACAAACAGAATTCTTTAAGAATTAGAAGCCATTTGAAAGGGGAAAATAAAACAATCAGAAAGAAAAGAAAGCCAGAAAGAATAGTTGTACCAATCTTCCTCCTTATGAAGGTCAAAATAAGCACGTTTCTGAGTTGTAATGTACTCCGTCTTATATTCCTCGTACCTACAAAATCACACAATTGAAGTGGATACTACTATAAAATCTGGATGTACATATATACCCCTCAAAAAGCAGCTTCTTACAGAAAAATGCCTCATCTTAAGTCAAGGTTGGTTATGCATTAAAAAAATTGTTCTTTAAAGAGAAGCATCATTGTAAAGTACGATGTTTTATATGCAAGAAGTTAAGTTTTCGAAGGCCATGTTTGAGAATTCAGATTTTGCAGGGATATATATTATTATAAATGATTTTGCAGGGACATATATGTAAGTATCTCAAAGCAAAAACAGTGATGCTATTCAAGACAATACAAGATAAAGCGCATACAAAATATAATAAAACTGCAGACTGCTTCATTTTACCTGCGTAGGGATTCGGCTGGAGAAACGTCATCTTCAAGCTCTTGAATGAACTGCTTATACGACATCAACCCTTCCCTGAAAGGGTTTCAGTTCACAACATACGAAGCACACATTAACTGATTTTAAGAAGCCTTAGCAGCAAGCAAAATGGAAGAAGTTCAGAGTACTTCCGACCAAAAAAAAATAATTGGTTAAAAAAAAAAAGATCATCGCAAACCATGCTAACCAATTAAGCAAACTCCAAAGAAAGAGGAAGTGAAAAAACAAAAATTGGAAGAGCATTGGAACACATTTTTTTATAAAGAACTGCAAACAACATAACAGTATCAGTGGTTCGAATGAAAAATGTCCACAGCATAAATTATGCCACATAAAATGGAGAAGATATCAATGGGAAAGATATCAAATAAAATTCTGTATCATCTTTGCAAAAGCGAAGACTTTAGATGTACCAATACGATATACTTGAAACAAAGTAAAAATATATGCCACTCAAAAGTTGCTTGCTTGTAGACTCATATCAGTCAACCTAACAGTTCCACAAATCATATACAACTTCAAACGTTCAAGTTTAACTTTTAAAGAGGGTAAATTGACTAGCTTTCTATCTTGTTATTTTTCTCAATCTGTCACATTTATCTACTATTTTTCTCTTGTTATTCTTATTATTTATGTTTAGTTTAACATTACCTTAATTGGCATGACAAGCTAATAAGAAGGGTCTCAAACAAGCGAAAGTTGTTTAAAGTATCTGCTGATTTGTCAACGTAAGATCCAAAGACCAATTTGACAAGGTTGTAATTTCTAGCTTCCAATCCTTGCAATAAGACCACATAAAATCTAAGAGGTAGTCCTCCCAAGAGAGGTGCAGGGAGGAAAAGAGTCAAATAAATAGAGGCCCTGGCAGCATTGTAACACCCTTATCGAGCAATAATAGTGGCCGACAAGAACATTACACCAAAAATAGTTTAACAACATCATTCAGAAATTTCATCTATGTCACGTAAGTTCCTGAAATAAACACACAGAATCAGTCTCTAAACAAATATTGCTAAGCATAATTGAGCCATTAGAAGACTCCAGGAAAAAGGCAGAAAATATTAAGTTACGATCAATGTATCATATGAAACAAACAGGCAGGCAGATGAGGGTTGCATGAGAATATGGACAGCAATATACAAACCTTTGAGTGAGCCCCGGGCCGTCACCAAAATCGCCATGTCCTGCCTCAGGCCAATCTGAAAACATTTTAAAACATTGTAAAGAGAATTTGAAAAAATAAATGTTGAGTTCTACAAACAAATTTTGAGCACACATCTAACATTTAATATTGCAAAATATTTGTTGATTCAGATAATTGTTAGACCACCCAAATATCTTGTAGAAGCACCATCATCAATCTAAACTCTAAAGACTTCCCATTTACGTGGAATGCAGTTGCAATTTCCTAGTTACTTAAAAGCTCTTGCTATCATCTGTAAAAGCTCTTATTTAACATGTAAATACCCCCTTCAATCTAAACAACATCCTGTCTTTTGCTAATTAGTTTAAAGCTCTTAGCACAACACATCTTGCCTAGCAACAAAGAACAAAGCATTACTGTTGTAAGTAACCAGGAATCTTATTGCTACTATTTTTTCTAAGTCATTGTGATAGATATTTGTAACACACAACCAAAATTTTAAGCGACGTTTTTATCCAGCTCTAGGAATATTAACCAACAATCAAAATTTTCATTCAAATACTTTCCAAGCATAAAATTCACATTAGAATCTTTCTCAAGAAAGTGTCTTTACACCAAATAAAATGTTCCAATATTCCAATTTAAGAGCTTAGCCCTCTCCAAAGAAAGCAGCCAGTGTAATCCTCACATTGTAGAGTCAAGACGAATTAAGAAAACTTATAGAACCAAATTTTCATATTCCATGGCCTGTGAGCAAATTCAAATATTTCATCGATATCACTTAAACATGCCGGCTTGAAGATCTCGTATGCCTTTTTAACAGGTTTAGCTGCGAGCGAAAAGCAACTTTCCTTTAGTTTAAGATAAGATGGTAATTATTGGTAATCATGTGCCTTAATGTTAGAATCTTTGAATTTCTTTGATTACTGCAAGTACCTAGCAATCAAACACCAAAATACAAGTGATTCAGTAGGTCCCTGGCTGAGCCTGAGTTTGTTCCGATAGGTCGAGCCATGGATTGATGATGAGGACACCAGTGGTTATTCAAAATGCCCGCAACAGTAGGCATGGTTATGAATCTTATGATACACAAATATAATGGAATAATAATAACTACCTGATGCCCGGCCCATGTACCGGCCATAACCTCTTTCTTCGCCATAGCCACCTCTGCCACCATAGTCATATCCATACCTATAAACAAAAGATCAGATAGATAAATAACCTCGAGAAAGGTAGTATTCAACTTAATGTTCCACAATATAGCATCAAAATCTATAGCAAATCATCTTTTCCATCCAGGATTAACAATTTGATATGGGAAGGTAAAAGCAAAGAAAAGAAGATAATGATTCTTCTTCCCACACCTTCTGTCGTCGTACCCTCCTCTCGGACTACCCCTGCGCCGGTCATACCCCCCATCGTCTCTCCTCGACCGCTTATACGGCGGCGACCGCCGCAGCGGGGGCGAGTGGCGCCGATCCCTGTAGCCGTAGGGCGGCGGGCTTGGGGTGCTCCGCCGCCGATAGTCCCGCTCCCTCTCCCCCCGCGACGGGCCCATCGGCGGCGGGGGCGGCGGCGGGGGCGGCGGCGGCGACCGGTTCCGGGCGTCGTGGTAATCCTCCCTTCGTCCAGGGCCACGCTCGTCCCTCTCGTCGCGCCCCTCCTTCGGGTCCCTCTCCCTCTTCCTCGGCGGCGGCGGCAGCGGCAGCGGCGGCGGCGGAGGCAACGGCGATCCATCACCGGGGCTGTCCCGCTGCTCCCCCTGGCGGTCACGGCGGCGATCTAGGGTTTCGGCGGGCATGTCGATGACCTCCGCCATAGGGAGCACGGTCAAAGGCGCTCCAAAACCCTAGCTACGGATCGAAGAAGCGGAAACTCTACGTACCGAGAGAGAGAGAGAGATAGAGGAGTTTCGCAGAAACAGAGAGAGAGAGAGAGAGAGAGGAAACCCTAGTAATCGTAAAATTGAGAAGGGGGCGGAGGAGGAGATGATGAGATCGGAGGGGTATATAAGTAATTTACGTGATTTTGCCACCACGTGACTCGAGCGTGTTTCTATGTGAAAGCGCATGTTACCTTCGCAAACAGTAATATACGTGCGTTTATTAAATTTAAATTTTTAAATAACATTTTGGAATAATCACGGCCCTTGATTTGTTGCTGATGCATTTGCATGACACGAGTTCTGTTTTTTTACTATACTGATAACAAATTCATGTATTGCCACGAATTAATATACTTATATAAATACGTGATTTTTAACCTTAAAATATATTTTTTAAAAGTTACATGATCATATGCCTTTAAAATAATATATATGTAATCACATGCCTTAAAATAAAATATTTTTAAGTTACGTAATCATATGCCACGAATCTACTAATATGTTTAGTATGAAATTGCAGGCCAAATGCATTATGTCAAGAATATTCAATTTACGTATCCAGCATATTTGTTCTAAAAATAATAATAATACAAAATTTAGTTAGGAGCAATTCTAGACCACGAAGGGGCATGTTGCACTTGCTTTGTGAAATTATACTTTGTTTGCAAAAAAAAAATTGTGTATTCCGGATCACAGTGGAGGATACTTATGATATATTTTTCTTCGTTTTATAAAAATAATTTAAAATATCTAATTTTTTTATTATTATTAGCGTGTGTAGTCTCATGACCTTCATATATCAAATCAGAATTTATTTTTCATTCAACATGGGATTTGGATGATACAGACCCTTTCTGTTTAGACACATTTTCGTCGGGTCCATCAAAATCAGATTATAAAAAGATGAGAGATATACTCTGACGTTCTCGTCGGATCCAAACCAGATTATCAGATGTGAGATAGATTCTGACGTCTTTGTCGGATCCAAATCAGATTATTAGGCGATGTGAAAATTCTATAAGTAGCTCATATATGTTTCGTGGTGTAGCATTTTTCTGTGACAATCCAACAATAATAATATGTTGAACTCAAACTCCATCTTTAAATTTGTAAGTTCGATTATTATTATTAGTATGTATGACTTAATATATCTTGATATAAAATTATTGAGGTGTCAGAGATCAATACGAAACTACCGGGGTGTTAAAAAGGATTTTAAGATTGTATTTACATTACTCATCTTACATTTGACAAATACAATATGAACTCTTTTCAAGTATTTAAAATTAACTTATAGTAATTATAGGCTTTTATTTATGAAATAATTATTGTAACAAATTCAGTAGGCCATTGGCTGAGTTGGATCAGGTCTGGAGGGTTCGAGTTGAACCGGACCAAGAGTTGCATAGACCAAGTTAATTTCGGACCGGCCGGTCCGGTTCAATCCGATTCGGCGGTTCCGTGCTTCTCATTCTTTCATACAGCCTTGTCCTTGTATATAATTAATTAAAATAAATAAAAATTATAAGTTATAAATATAAATATAATTATATATAAATAAATAAAAAATATAAATATCCCCGACGAAAAGGCGAAGAGAGGGAGAGAAATAGAGGGGGAGAGAGGAGAGAGGGAGATCGTAGAGAGAGAGAGAGGGAGGGAGGGAGGGAGAGGGAGGAGAGATCGTAGGGAGCGCATCGCGATCCTCGATCGCTGGATCGGGGGCGGAGGGGGCGGAGGCGATGGTGGTGGGCGTGGACTCGGGCGGCGGCGCGGTGTGAGGTCGCGTCGGGGCTGCAGTCGCGCTCAACATGTGGTTCTCGTTCTGGCGATCCAGGAATCGCTTCTCCCTCGACGAGCTACGGTGCGTTCGATTTCCCCTCCCCTTCCTCCCTCTAGGGCTTTTGGATCGGTGCAAGATCCGGTTCAAGAAGCGGTTTATTGCAATTGATGCCCTAAATCTTTATTTCTTCGGTGAATTGGTTGATCTCGGTTGCCTCTTTGATGGTATTGTGTAGAAATTGTGAGATACAGAGGTGTTGGATGAGACAGAAGGGTAATGGAATCTTGACCTATGAGTTCGATAGATGCCAATCCAATTTAATATTACTGAATTTTTCTTGTTTGGGTGTTGGCATCTTGATTAGAAGGGAATTTGGTAAAAAAGAATTCTTGATTAAAATAGTGAGCGTTTCAATTTGAGATCAATCTTTCGTGATCAGTTTGATAGACGTTAATGCAAACATTCAATTTTGATGGTTTGTTTTGTGGAGAGAAAGGGGATAAAGATCTGGGTATAGAAAAATGCTGTTCTTAAACATGAAGTTGAATTTGACGGAGGTTGAGATGCGGAGGTAAGTTTAGCTTTGTCTTGTTATAAGGGTAAACTCAGAGTAGGCATATTTAGGTTAATTTAGGATGTATAGGTTGAGGTTATGAAAAAAATTTCCAGCAGAGGACGTGGTTAGTTTTTAAACCCTAAAAAAGGGTTCTACAGCAAAATAACCCCAGCTGAGAATGAAAGATAACATCATCTTACAAGGAATATCTTAAGTAGTATGACTTTATTATGACAGGGTTTTCATTTAAGATCTGTTTAGTTTCATGGATAAACGCCACGAAAACTGTTTTTGGCCC
This sequence comes from Tillandsia fasciculata, assembly GCA_029168755.2. Lineage (NCBI taxonomy): Eukaryota > Viridiplantae > Streptophyta > Magnoliopsida > Poales > Bromeliaceae > Tillandsia > Tillandsia fasciculata. The sequence continues at coordinate 594,112 of CM054933.1, read as the reverse complement.
AGAATCATGTGCTTGGGTGGCTGTAAATCAGTTTCCACGTTTCAGTAGAATTTATTTTTTTTACATATTGTAGGGCAAATGGCCCTTTATGTAACCTTGGAAAAACAAGAACGAGAACCACAGTATACTCTCTTAATGGGAGGTTTACTTCTGGACGTACCTTTTTCTTTTCCTTCAAAACAAATTGTCATTTCTAAGAAAACAATTCTTTTTTCTTTATTTTTGTGAACCGAACACCAGAAAAAGTGAATGTCCATTTTGTTGGGAAATCTTTTTTGTCTTGAAAACTGTTTTCTACTGTTTTTCTTGGGACTAAAAGAGACCCTTAATTTAATTACGAAATTGAATGTGAAGTGCTGAGGATTTGTTTGAATGCTTTTCTTGCTAGAATATGATTTACTCAATTATTTTTGTGCTTATCAAGCTAAGACCTTTTGCTTCCAGCAACCTTGTCGCTCATATGTACTTTTTCTGTCTATGTGATGCTAATCTAAGCCCATATGGTACAGGTATTTAACAGATCAGCTGCAAAAGATTCAAGTTGTAAATGACGTTAATGAGGTAATTACTCATCTGAAATAATTTTAGTAATTGATTTTTTTATGGAGGCTTTACCTGCTTATGATGGTCATGAAGGATTTTGTCATTGAAGCACTGAGGTCAATTGCGGAGCTGCTGACATATGGTGATCAGCATGATCCATCATTTTTTGAGTGAGTATTTTTGCGGTTTTGTTTCCCTAAATGCTATCGGTGGTTTTATTTGTGTTATTGAGCTTATCTATTTTTAGGTTCTTCATGGAGAAGCATATTATGGGCGAATTTGCACGTATATTAAGGATTAGTAAACCACTCAAAGTTGCACTTCAGTTGCTACAGACAATGAGCATTATGATCCAGAATTTGAGAAGCGAACATGCAATTTGTAAGTGGCGTGATGGTTAAATGACCTTATGCAAAGGGTAAATGAATTTGTGTTATACCACATTCCTAATATGTGGTCTAATTAATTAAATCATTATGTGTTTCGCAGACTATATTTTCAGCAACGAACACATTAACTACATTATAACATATTCTTTTGACTTCCGAAATGAAGAATTGCTGTCATATTACATATCCTTTTTACGGTGCGTAATTGCCTGTACTTACCCTGTTATCTATTCAGTATATTCGACTTTTGTTATCACTTGTTTATGTTGTTCCATTTTCCGTGTATCTTGAAGGGCAATAAGTGGAAAGTTGAACAAGAATACGATCTCACTGCTAGTGAAGACAGAAAAAGTATGAATCTCATCTCCTATTGTGCTACTATGAGTATTTACTTTACCTTTTTCTTTTCAATATTTTTGGTAATCTATTACCAGCCCATCTTTATACTGCTCATATATAAGTACCCATATGCATGAAAGTACCTGTATGAATAGTATTCATTATGCACGTCGGCACCATTCATTATGTGGGAGTTTGTAATAAAAAATGCGCCATAATGCTGTGATGTACTGATTTCTTCAGTAGTGTGAGATTTTTTTATATTTGCTTGTCCAAGTTTCAAAGGTAGGCCAGCCTTTCCTTTGAAGATGGTGAATGTGTTCAGAATGCTGAAGTGATTAGTAATATTGTTTTAGAATTACATGGCTTTTCCTACATCTATTAGAGAATTTCATACACATTCATGGTGGATTCTCTAAGTGAGTACGCCAGGGCATGCATTTCCCACTATTGCAAGATTTATAAGGTGTAATTCAAAATGTTGAGGGATTATACTTAGATTCTTTGACAAACATGAAACAATTTATCCTCTATTTTCACATGCTAAATTTTCTCATAGTTTTAAAAGCTTGTGGAGATGGTTGACTTCATTTATTAGTGGCCTGTTAACCTGCAGTTGTTTCCAGAGAATCACATTCATTGAACTAAATAATATGGCTGCTTAAGTTCTATATCTCCTTCTGATAGTGTGTAATTATAGAAGATCATATCATATAACAGAAAATTTCTTAAGATTATATACAATTATTGCATAAATAATAAATATACTCTGAACCACCAAGAAACCACGTTTTATGTGTTATTTATTATTCAGAATCTGTACACATTGCATTTTATTTGCTTTATGTAAGATGATAGACCATCTGATCACCTTGCTTGTTCTAAGATGCTAGATCATCTGATCATCACTCAGCTTCTTATTGTATATACCTGTAAATGCTCTCAAATGTTCTCCATTATTTTGTCCACATAAGCTACTTGATCATTATTGTAGAAACTTTGAAACATCTGATCTTGTAAGGAGATTTTTAGTCATGAGCTTGATATGTAACTCGATTGATGAACTTCATGTCATAAGATGTTTTAACCGGCTAATTGATTTATTTGAGCGTTTTTTTTTTTTTTTTTTTTTTTGTAATACTTTTTTTTGCCTTCATATAGGAGGATGTTGTTTCATTTCCGCTTTATGTTGAGGCCATACGATTTGCTTTTCATGAGGAAACTATGATTCGAATTGCTGTGCGTGCATTAACACTTAATGTCTTTCACGGTAAGTTGGTAAGGTCTCAATTCCTTGTTATTATGTTCTATTCTACCTTTATTTTTCATCTATGCATGGTCACTTGTCCTAACACTTTTTTTTGTTTTTCCTTTTTCAGTTGGAGATGAATCTGTTAACAAATATGTTTCACGTGCCCCGCTATCAGAATATTTTGCAAATATGGTCAAATATTTTCAAAAGCAGTGCATCAACTTGGATAAATTGTCCGCCGAAGCTGCTAGGTTTGATGGCCATTTCTCTTGTTGGAATCATTTTTGCAACTTCTTACATCTTAGTGAATGATAATTCTCAATTAAACACGGGACACTATAAATTACATATTTTGAATTTTGTCTTAATATGTGAAAGGATTATTTATTATATATAATACTCCCAATGCTGGCCAGTCCTCTTTCTGGCCTAAGAATTTTCTTTTTTTCTCATTAGTCAGGCCAAACTTAGGTGAGCCAGCTCATAATACATTTTACATGTGCCTGTGATTTGTAATTTTCTCTTCTCATATGTACCGAACAATAATTTCCTCATCCTTAAATACCTCTCCAGTTGTCTTTGATTTTTTACTGACTTCCACAAATCCTGTCATTTCTAACAATAGTTCCTTTTTGGCAGGAATCCAGACTCCGATTCAACCTCCTCCATTCTTACTGCAGTGGAAGAGATTGAAGATAACTTATACTATTTTAGTGATGTTATATCAGCTGGGGTACCAGATCTTGGAAGATTAATAACTGACAATATACTGCAGTTTTTGGTGTTTCCATTGCTTCTGCCTTCACTGGACAGATGTAGCAATGTAAGAGTTATTGATGTTTGCAAAAATGCACATAGTGCTCCTGTATGTTGTGATTTGCACTTTACCCTTTGGCAATCAAAATTATAGATAGACCCTCAATTTGTTATCTTATCTTGTAGTTAATCCCGTGTAGAAGGGCGTAAGTGCTTACATTTTACTAACTCAGGGAGTTATCTGTGGATTTTGATTATTGGGGGTATTATCTATAATTTTCCCTTTATTTTCCCCGTAATATTTTGCTAATTAATTTTCTGAACAATTTCCTGTCCTTTTTTATATGATTATTGCTGCTCCAGGGTGGAGACATAGGCATTGCTACTTCCTTATACTTGCTTTGTTGTATACTGCACATTTTTAAGAGCAAGGACTTGGCAAATACTATTGCTGCTACCCTTTTCTGTCCAAGAAAATTGTTTGGTTCAAACTTTCAAGCGAGGCCTAATGGCTGTTCTCTTGGTGCTCACGTGAAAACAGACGATTCAGGAGTTTCTGTGCTAGAACCTTCTGGCTGCTCATGTTTACCCAATCATTCTTCTTCTCAAAGTGGTTGCAGTTCGTGTCATTCATTGAGGTATTTCTCTTAACAAGATACCTGTGAGGGCCAAACTCTTGAATTGTTCTTCTTTATATGTGAATGAATTGCAACCTCTTTCCTCATTTTGTCAAAATGATTTTGGCGAACTAGTCATGCTTAGGTGATAAGATAATTTTTATTATGTAGCAAGTGGCCTTTTTGTTGCTAGAGTACGAAAGGAAAAAAACTTAGAAATTTAGGTATTGTTTGGTTACAATACTATATGGATGTGGCTATAGATTAAATTCCGAATATGTTAGGATCTCACAAATTCATCAAGAAACAAAATCAGTAGGCCAGCATTACTGTTGAGTTTTATCAACCATGAATCTATGTTGAAGTGACGTCCAAATGCGTTAGTTTTTGGATCCAGACCGCTTAACAACGATTTAGTGCCTATCCCAAAAGAACTCTACCATGCATTCTGCAAGTAATTTTCATAATTTACCATGTATTCTGCAAGTAATTTTCATAATTTCATGTGTCTTTCACGTATCCCTTAAGCATGCAAATCCATTTACTTGCACATTCAGTTGCATAGAATTTGAGTTTAAGAAAACAGAGAAAAACAGAAGGTGTAGTTAAATAAGGCCTTAAAGCATCAATGCATAAAATTCATCAACAAGTTAAAACGATCAAAGAAATTATAATCCCTTTTTTTTTGCATCATTAAAGGCAAAATTCTTGGATAATTAAGGCCTTACGAACTGATTAGATTAAGATGCATATTTCTGTATCCCAGGGAAATCCTGCTGTCATATATAACTGCTGGAGATGACTTGCAAGTGTTAGGTTCCTTGAGTTTTCTTGCTACCTTGTTGCAGACAAAAGGTCAAGGAACGTTATTATTGTTTTTTTTTTTCCGTACTGCATTTCTAGCCAAATCCGATAATTACTGAAGTATATATCAGTTTTTGTAGAACTTGATGAATCGATGGTAGATGCACTTGGAATTCTTCCTCAAAGAAAGCAGCACAAAAAGCTCCTGCTTGTAAGTTTTGCTGATACCCTTGTGGCTCTACATTTTGACTCTAGTTCTTAGGCCTATTATGGATACCTTTTAAAGTTTCTCTAATTTGCTCCTTTTAGAATATCAAGTTGCTATCCTAACTGAACACTCTTGATTGATATTATAAGGCTTATGCTTTCAGTTTTGCAATTTGATAGGCCGTTATTGATCAAAATTATCTAAAGAAACTTTTTGCTTAATGCCTATATAGCAAGCAATATTATTGGTTAGTTACAATAAATTAAATGGATTTCTCTAGCATCATCGGTTCTTGGTTTGTATCTGATATTGGAACATTGCACTTCAATGGCACTATCAACTTCTTATATCAATAGCTTTCTTTTTTATCACTTTTCCTGTGCTCATGCAATAGACATGAAACTGCACTATAACCTCCATCATATTTTACGGAATCATAGTTTATGGCCTTGTGTGGTCAGTTTTTTTTTTTTGTTTTGTTTTTTTTTTTTTTTTTTTTTTTTTTTTTTTTTTTTTTTTTTTTTTCAAACTGCGACTTGTGTTGTGAGTGAATTCACCAGTGAATGGGCTTTTCTATTTTTGTTATTGTCAGTTAGCATGCAATTTTTTTAAAAAACTGCAAAATGAAGCTACTTCTAGGGGCCCGTTTGTTATTGAGGGCTTCTTAATGCTGTTGGGCAAAAATGAATTATGGCCAAAGCATGTAAATATATACTTCTTTGTTTTCTGACGGGACCACAGAAATCATATCTTAACCACCGAACAAGTGCAATCTGTGTGACATCGTATCATTTATGGAAACAAATGGACTATTTTCCTATTGCACTTGCTTATTGGATGTAACACAGTTTGCCTGCAATCAGAGCCTACGTTTTTGTTTCTTGTTCCCAAAAGACCCCATAGATGTGTAAATTGCGAACAATCCATGATCTGCTGGTCTATTCAATTTCATGAGTTTAAGTTAAAGAAAAAAAGAAAACAAAAGGACAGAAATATTAGCCAAACAAGGCCTAATACTTTGGCAATATTTATTAGTAAAAACCGGACGGATTATATGCGTTATTGTGCCTTGAGAAATAACAAACAGGGTAGATAAAATTGCATACACAACTGAATCAACTAAATTGACTAAAACTTATTTATATACTCTTTTGTCCCTTGGAATTTAAATCATGGCAAATTCAGCCTCAAATAATAAATTTGGTTGTGCTTGTCAAAAATTACCTGTACAAAGTTAACTCAAATCTGAGTAAAACAAAATTCCAACAAATGGAGGGTAAATAGCTGTAGTCAATAGATGTCTCTTTGATAGTAATAATAGTTAGTCTCAGAAAATATTGGTGGTATGCCTAGATGTCTTCATGCAATTAAGTGGATTACAACACATTCCGTCTGGACATCCTTTTATATGTCATCGTCATTTATTTTTAGATACTCAATCTTTCTAGTGTGAAACAAATCCTTGTATCTAAAGCAGGAAGGATAAATCTTTCTTTTGTTTCCTAACAAATTCAACTTATATGCACCATGAAAATGCACTAATCTCTTCAATTAGTGTGTTTTTTTAATTTGGTATGGCCCCTTTGTAGAAAAGTTGGTTCTGCTGTTGCTATATTGAGATTTAAGAAAATGGTTATGTTGTGTTTTGGCAGCAAGCTTTGGTTGGTGAAGATTCAGCTGAAGAACAGCTATTTGCCACAGAGAGCAGTGCAACAAAGGATAACATTTGTGGCGACCTTGATAGCTACCTGAAGAAAATAGAGGTATCAAAAGTGAATTGTCGACCATTCCAAATGGCCCTTCACATGTTTTGACTATATGGGTGGATATTCGCTTAGAATTCTTCTTATTTGCCTCATGTGATATATGGAAAAGAACTAGTTTTCCTGTTTCATCGTCGTGTGTTTCTTGTTTTCTTTAGCTGGATTCTATTTGATGTTATGGGCAGTCTGGTGAGCTTGTTCAGTTTCTTTGTTCAAAAGCGATAAGTCACCATGGATGCTGAGTTTGTTCGCTAATACTAGAGGCATTTGTTTTTGAAATTAAAAGTTTGTTTTATGTTTCTTTGCAGGTTGAATATGGACTGTTGTGTCATCAGACGGATCATCGAATAAGCCCTGAGGTGCATCGTTCTCAGGTTAAATTTTAATTGTGCATATCTTCCTTCTGATTCTTTTCCTTAACCTTGCATTTCTCCTTTCTTATTCTTCCTCAATAGTTTGATATATAGAAGCTATATATATTATGATTCTCAGAAGTCAGGAATTGACCGTAATGCAAGATGATTATATATTTGTTATGTAGTTAAAACTCTTATGAATTTATGCCAAATCTTTGTATTATTTTGCTGCACTGGAAGATCAACTTGCTGAAAATTTGGTTGAAGAAAATTAGTAGTAATCACTATAAAAACTTTCCCCATGCTCTGGAGCTGGAGTTTTATAATAAATCATGTAATCATGTACTTTGTGCATACATTAGGAAGCACTTGGTGGTACAGCAAATTTTGTTTATCAATCCAAAGAAAGTCGAGATTTTAGTTGACAATGTGACAATTCCTAACATGAGAATATGTTGTGTTCTCCAGGTGCTTGATGCGTTAGTCAGCCTTTTCTGCAGGTCAGATGTATCTGCAGAGATACGATGGGTGGGTGGTTGGCTTTTGAGGCAGCTGCTGCCTCACGGCGAGGAACAACTTAGTTCTGTTCATCTTGAGCGACTCAACGTACATTCAAATATGTCGTTTTTTAATCATACTTTTATGTTTTCACATGATTACTGTATTTTGCGAAGGAAGTATCAAGCATAAATATTCTTGATTTTTTTTTTTGAGCCTTTGTTACAATGTTGTTGATTACTTAAGAGAGCCAATTTTAGTACTGAAATTGCAATAGTGGAATTTGATGCCAACAAATTCTCATTTTATATTTATATGACCTCAGGTGATGTTAATAATAGGAATTTTCTTACAGATGCATCAAACATGCAATATGGACAATCGAAATATATTTTGTGATCTAAGAAAAAAATGATATACACTTCGTAGCGAAAAAATTTCAATATATAGCACATTTCGATGTCTCACTGGGTAAGTTAGACAATCAAAAACACACTAGAATCATGCTTCCATAGAGTCCTTTCTTCAATTCGGTCACTTTCTCGTAGTTAATTGGGTGACACATCCAGATGATAAACAGTTTTTATTATTGTAGTTCTAGGGAAAAGTTACTCCCTAAGTTCTTGCAAAAGCTCTAAATGTTATAGCTGAACAAACTAGGCCTTTAACTGCTTGTTATCGATTCCATTGTGGATTGATCTCTTCTAGATCATCAAATATCGAATGCTTGATACACTCTTTTTTACGCCTTTAACACTAGCATTAGAAAATAAGCATTACATAATGTGTTATAGTTTAGGTTCTCCGGTCTAAAGTTGTTTGTGATAGTATAAACTGCTACTTGTTGAATTTTCTTTCTTTTTTTTCTATTTTTAACTTATCATTTGTTCGTAATATAGTTAAAAAAATATATGTTAGCATTCATTTTGCAATGCTCTCATTCATGCAAGTAAAACTTGGAAACGCAAACAAACAGTAGGCTGTGAAATATGAATATTAATTCTGTATTATAACAACTGGAAACATTGCATTGGTAGATCAGACGTTCTTCTGCTTGTTTCTTATATGTAAAACCATTTTTGGTCAGGATTCGCACAAGAATTCTACTGCCAATCTTTTAAAGGAAATCGACGGATGCTGGTCTGATTTGCTCTTGGCTACTCTCAAAGATGTATGGAGGACTTGCAAGAAAGGTTTCATCAATATCTCTGAGACTAAAATTGATGTGTTTTTTATATTGAATTTGGCTGATAATTTTTTTTCCCCCATACATGAATCAGCAATTGAGGCATCATCACCTCCGAAGGACCCCAAATCCGTACTATATCCGTTACAAATATGTTCCTATGGAGGTTAGATTTGTGATTTTTCACTGCAAACTTTCTCACATAATCAAATATGTTTGGTTAGAAAACCTTTTCTTCCTATTACCAGATACTTCAGGTGAATCTTCTTTAGCTGCTGGCGAGAGGATGCATGAGATGGTTAAGGTTAGTTGTATTTATAGTGGTTGCAATTCTGATTATTACTTTATTATACTTCTTGTTCTTGTACTTCTGGGCGCTGAGGTGGTTCTACTAAGAGTTTTACATGTCTAAAATTGAACATGGAGGTCATTAAATATAAGTGTATTTGTGATGGGACTGCAACCTTGAAAAGCGCAACATGAAAGGAAATCATTGATTTCAGAAATCCATTTTGATTTTGTCGAACAACAGCCCATTTGAAAAATTATAAACTGATAATTTTTTTGGCTACTTGGTAGGAATAAATATATGATTTCTTATATAGAGGCTCTTCAGATGTTGTAATTCACATTAAATGGTTTAAATATCAATTTAAGGTCTTTACTAATTAATTTGACACTTGTGTAATACTTTCAGGCTTACAGTAGTGTAAATTTGTTCCTATATACATGTACATATAATTTTGTACTTGTCTATGTATGAAAATGAAAAACTTAAAATAGCTAAAGGTGAACTGAATTCCATTTAACATACTAGATAAGTTATTTGATCCTGTGCATTCTCATCAGGTAATGCTTTAGATCACATGCAAGGATTTAAGTATCCATCTGTACGGGTCGTATCCACCGTGCCGTATCGTGCCAACAAGATACCGGCACGATACAGTCCTCATACCGATGGCACAGCTCAAAACTCTTTTTTCTTAAAATTACTAAGTAATTTTCTCAATAAAGTTCGAAATATTTGATAAAGATACATAATAAGTAATTAGAAATTTTTGTTGCTAAAGAAAATAAATATTTCATGCCATTATGTGTCGGCATACATATTTTTTTGTGACCGGCACTCATCGGCACGGCACGGCACGCACCGTGCAGGCAAGTTTTCGGCATGAACCCGTGCCACGGCACTTAAATCCTTGATCACATGACATAATCCTTCCCTGCAGTTTCATGTCTGAAAGCCTTTTAATAGAAGAAAACAAAAGAAAGGAAATTAAGCAGAGTTAGCTATAATGACAAAAAAATCCTCTTTGGCATCGAAAGGCAATGATGTCATATAAGCGATGCCTTTTATGATATATATCTTTAGGGCTCGGAAAATGTGGCACCCTTGCACTTTCATACATTCATTAGATGAGCATGCTCTGTGGGAGTCTATCAGGTGTATACTTGCACTTTTTCTTTGTGCTGTGTTTCATATTTTTTTTTTTTTGTTTTTGTTTCTGTTTTTTTTTTTTTGACTCATTGGTGATGATTGTCCAGGTTTTTGTATTCCAACGTCAACTGCTAGTTTTTTCCCTTGGAGGAACTTTAGCTGATCAACCCACCATAAATTCTCCAATATTTTCTCCTCGAGGTTCTGAAACAAAATCTGCTGGTTTTGATGTTCTAGTACCGAAACCTGGCTCTGAAATTGATTTGGGTATGCTAGAAGATTGACATCTCTTTATTCATTTCCATATATTTTCCTGCAAAACCTGAATTTTCATATATGCTCTTCAAAAACCTTTTTTTTGATTTTTTACCCTTTTTGTTACATAAGTACATTCTGATAAGAAGAGACCTATTTCCTTCCACGAATTAGATGACTCCCTAACATAAGATGAGGGGCTTTTGAGTTGTTTTTTTCAGGTTAAAGATCAGGTAGGATTTATCAAAAAATGAGAAGAAAAGAAATGATATACCAATTCTGGTTGTACTGGTTACAGATGTCTGTACTTAGATGATGCTCTAGGGATATACATGTTAGAGGCACTATCTATTAGTGGCATAATTGGCTACATTGCCGGATTTATCTAACAGGCTGCTTTCTCGTGCTCTTTACTCCAGCTAATGCTGTACCCTGTAGAATAGCATTTGAGAGAGGGAAAGAACGCCACTTTTCTTTTTTAGCTATGTCTAAGGGAACATCTGGTTGGCTGCTACTTGTGGAAGAGTTACCTCTCAAGCAGCAACGCGGAATTATTCGTGTCACCGCACCCTTGGCCGGCTCAGATGTATGTATATCAAATCTTCTATAGAAAAATTGAATTGCAAGCTTTCTTTTCCTATGACTTGTCTGAAAAATTGTTGTCTGTTGTCTTCAATATGTCAACTATAAATTTTAAAATTGTTTGATATGAGGTGAAAGCTGTTGTAGCTTTTGCTTTTTAGACACGTTTGATGTAGAGAAACCAGAAAAGCTGTTGAAGGGGGCAAGGTATTTTTTAAACACGCAGAAATTGTAAAGCTGCTATACTAAGAATGTAGAACTTCCTTCTGGCTTGTAAAAATTGCGCAATTTGTTTTTTTTTTTATTATTATTATTTATTTTAATGTTTAGGGTTTTGGCTTTCTGAACAAAGTAGCAACCTTGGTAAATTTGCATTTTTGCTTACTCATCATTGACACTTCTTATAGGTGAATGAGATTGACATCATGGACACTTTCTATAGGTTGGGCTCAAGCTCATTTAAATATAGCTTATCTACCGTAAATGATGCCTCATCAAATTGAGACGTAGTGAAGTGCTTTTTGTTCATGTTTTTGCTATGAACCGAAAGAATATACGGGCAAAGTTTCCTTCAATGATTTCGTTGAAAGCACTTCATTGTGCGTCCACTTTAAGCAAAAAGCAATTCTAATATTGATTTGGCTGGAACTTGGTGAGCAAAAAATCAATAAGGAGTTTGCTCCTATTAGGAACGTAAAAACCGATGCTTATATAATTGCTTTTGCTTTTAAATTTGATCCTCTTCTGTTTTGCTTTTTGTATATGTCATTGCATGGCAACTTTGATTTTCTAAAGTACTTGACAAATCCAATTTGGAAAATGGAATGCTTGGGATAGCACGAATAAAATGTTAATTTACAAGGGTCTGATTTTCTTCTCGTTTGTCATTCTGCAATCAGCCTAGGATAGACGAGGAGCATTTGAAGTGGTTGCATTTACGCATACGCCCCTCAACCCTACCTTTCTTGGATCCCTCAAAGTTCAATGGATTAGGTAAAACCAAACTGAAGGTTTTGGTTGATGGGAGATGGACATTGGCCTTTAGAGAAGAGCAGGTTTGCAAGGCAGCACATTCTATGGTAATCGAAGCGATGAATCTCCAACAAAAAGAGGTGGAGAGGCTGGTAAATCAATTGCTCGAACTTGGTTCTCTAAACGTTCGCGAGGTTGAAGTTTGAAATGATAACGACCACAATTGTATATTAGTATTAGCTGGTTAGCTCCTTACAAGTTGCCCTCTGTAACATACAACTATAGATTTTGATCCATTTGAGTTGTGGGGCTAGCTCGATACAATTAATTCTTTGTATATTAGTTTGTAATTTTTTTTCCTTCTCTCTCTTGTAATCTATGTGCATCATAATTCATTCTTTAACAAGCCGGAGGGCAGAGTTTAGTTTATACTCATTGAGAAGTAATGCATCAGATGATACTGCTTGATGCTTCAGAATTTTCTTGTACTATCTCTGGAGCTGGTTCAATGACCTTCACTTTTTCACTCAATTGTTTTTCCTTCTCTTACTTATATATATATATATATATATATATATATATATATATATATATATATAAGTAAGAGAAGGAAAAACAATTGAGTGAAAAAGTGATATATATATATATATATATATATATATATATATATATATATATATTTATTTATTTAGTTTTTACTTAAATTTTCAAATAGCCATGGAGAAAAGTTAAGTTGCGCAAATGCATATTGTTTTGAGGTAATATGGTACTTTTTTTGAGTTCTCACATACTATTTCAGGGTCCTTTTTTTTTGTTGACTTGTTGGAACACAAGCAGAGAAGAAAGGGGGCAAGATTTATATTTATGTATTTGGTCAGTTTTTTTAGACTGTATTTTCTTGATTCTTAAAATAATAAATATGTCACTCGGGGCCACTGAACAATTTTAAATTCTTACTATGTTAGCAGGTTATTGCTGTTCTTTCCAAGCTTCCAATCTTTACATGGACCTCGGCGGTAGAACATGAAAGAAGCAAACTGAATGGTTTGGTAATTTTCACAACTTCCATTGGATTATCAAGTTTTCCTGCCTTACTATGTTATCTTGCTGTTTTTAATGTTACAATCTCTCCTAGAATGAAGGAAATTTCCTAGCAGAAGTTTGTTGTAGAATGAGCTTCGTGTTTTTGTAGTCTGATGGGTTAAAAATGCACCCTCTTTTATTTACATTACTCATTTGGATTGGGGGTGTGGGGAGCCATTTAAGTCCTAGGAATTTGTTTTAGGAGGACTTTTCTATGGAAATAGTGTTTAACTTGGCACTTGAAAAAGTCAAACAAATATCAGGTTACAATGTAGTAGGATAGACCCACTTTCCTTTCTTTTCAGAAATATTTGCTCAAATTTACTTCTGACAAGATAAAATTTTCTTGGGACCAAAAGAGGGATGCAGCATCCTTCTATCGGAACATAAACAACACAGGAAGTTAAAAATGTTGCTGGTTGGTTTAACGCAACAGAAACTAAAAGCTCGTTAAGGGCATTAATATTTCTTCACAAAATTTCATGTATTGCATATCAACATGTAATTTTATTTGTTTGTATCTGAAAGTAAGACTCTTCGGTACATTAAGATGTATATCAATGAAATCAGGAGAAAGAAAGCTCTGTGATATACAAATTAGGAAGAACCCATGTTAACCCAATGCACCATAGCGAACAAAGTCATTCATCCTCCAATACCTGGTTAATTAGGGGAGAAATGATCTCCTGCATTGATATCTTGTGACTGTTACTGTCCTAATTATTCATCTTCATTATCATTATACCTAGTAGCAGTAGCATTCCCATAATCACAGGTTTAATGATGCTCAAAATTTTTGGTGGAGCGTCGTAAACCAAAACTCCGTGAAAAATCACGAAGGGACTTGGTCATTTCTCCTTTTCAGGTGTTCTCTTAAATTAAGAGCCCCTTCTCTTTTAGATTTGTGGTTCAATTATTGTGTTTACAGTCATAATTACTTTAATATTATTGTACAGCTCACTGTTTTCTTTACCTAATGATGGTGATTACCATGTGCATTGTGCTATATGGCCTTTTGACACCTATAGTACTCCTATTGCTACTGCTACTGCAATTTATATTATTATTGGTAAAGTCTCTTTTCACATTAAAGCCTCATATAGAAGTACTACATTTCCTCCCATATGTCCAAAGTGGTTTGCATTCATCATTTCTTTATTGTTATAAGGGAATTAGATACCATCCTCATTCATGGAGGGAAACCCCAAGGCATTTCAACACAATGGGTGGTAGCTATACTTAGCATATGAAAGTGCCTTGCTTTTCTCTGCCTTTTTCACCATGCATGCTTTTTTATGTGTGTTTGAGGGTAAGAAACCATCACTCTCCTGGGTCCTTTGCCCACTATCATATCTAGGGCAAATACCAAAGCCCCCCCTCAAAGGTGGTGTGCACTACCACCTCCCAATCCTTTTACCTCAAAAGTGGTGCTTACATTAGTCTAAATCCTTGCTATGCTTTTTCCACTGAAGGTGGTAGGCCACATTGTTATGTGTTAAGTCTTCTTAGTGGGCTTTATAAGTGGGGTCCTTGACAATGAGAAGTCTATTGAAAATGCTTATCTTTAGGAATTTGTAAGTACTCAGTGTCCTCCATACATACCTCTTAAAGTAGTTGAGGGCCCAATGATTGAGACCTGTCAAGATTTTAGCTACAAAGGAGAACAATGGACTTAATATATGCCATCCCATTCCTTTTTTTTTCACATTTTATGTTATATATAAAATATGAAAATTTGTGAGGTTTAGGTATTAATTTCTTAGTACTATGTGATTTTCTTGTCACAACCTTGGCTCTGTAGAAACATGTAAATGCATCAAAGCACCCACTTTATGCACAGCTTCAACAGTTTCTCAGTTTATTTGTTTCAGTCTCTAGTACCATGAAAATATAATAAAAAATTGAGATATTTGCTAGGTTGATATAGCAAAGTCCTGGTTCTTTAATGCGGCTAAAATTGAACCACTTTTCCTTATTTTTCGGATTGAATTGCCCACTACTTTGAATCCTTATTAGTGGATCAAGTTGCTTGTACATTGGCCACATCACCTATTCTAGTCTTTAGAGGATGGATGTTCTGAATATTTTACTGGTCATTAGGGGATCACGCACTATCACACTTAGGAAAAGGTTATCATACTTAATCGCTCAGTAATGTTCTTACAAATTGTACTGGCATTAAGGAACAACTCAGAAAATATTCATATAGTGATGTCACTTGAACCTCTAAAGCCAGCGTCCCAGCCACAATTAAGTGGTTGATTAAATTTTTGGCGTCTTCATTAGTAGGGGAAAAAAGGCATTGTTCCAGTGTTTATGAGGAGAGCCAATGGCTAGGTAATGATGGTGATCAGGATAACAACTTCAGCCTTTTGCCACTTACTCCCTTGAAAGAGTAGAAAAAGTCTGATAATGAGCGCATTTGAGTGTTCAAATTTTTTATGGCATAAGATCTATCATCATGGATGCTTTACCACACCTTATTAATTCATGTGAATGCTCTTCTACATGGCTCCTCGGGTCAAAGCAATGATAAAGAACATAAGAGCTTTTGCTTTTAGATGAATAAATTAAACTAAAAAGGAGCAAGGATCATTGGTATTGGACTGGTGGAGGATTACTCCTTTTCCATTGAATTATTATGACAACATTAGAAGACCTTCTTTGTAATCCAAGTTAGAAGAGATATAAAGGTTTTGTGAGTGAGCTCCAACTCCCTCTTATGTCAAAAAGCTGCGTCTTTCTATGGATTATGTATTAAATACTTCTCATTGTAGTTGACTATATACATTCTCAGCAAATATAGTTACATACTTGTCTTTCCTAAACTTTTTATTTTATTTTATTTTTCAGTGGAACTAGTGAACTTTTGCGTTCCTACCAAACCGTGCTAATGTGAATGTGGCTTTAGAAATGGAAGCTATTAGAAAAGAGATGATTATTTAGTAACAAGGAGGATATATAGGCCTTTTATTTTTCAAGTTCTATGACTGTGGTAGCACTTCTCACCATCTGTGCCATTATTAGAAAATAAAAAAAAAAAAAAAAAAAAAAAAAAAAAAAAAAAAAAACTTGTAATCATACCCATTTGTTGGATTCCTCCTAGGGAACCCTAAACCAAAGTCACTTGAACCATTTCATGGACCCATAAACCCAACACTTCCCCTTCTCTAAAGCAAGCCATGAATGCTATGTGTATTTACTCTTCCTTTTTTGGCTTTTAAGGTGCAATAATAGACCCAAAAGGTATTAACCCCAAAAAGCTTCATTGGTCACTCATCCCAACCCAACCCAGGCTCTTTCTCTTTTTTTAACCAATCTGAAAACTAGTGAGCATGCCTTTTTTTTTCTTCTTTTTTTTTTTTTTTTGTTATTTTTTATTCCCCCTTCTTCCAATGACTTTTCTAGCGTGCATGCAAAGTGCCTCCAAACAAAAGGGAGCACAAAAGATGGCCAGAGTTTGTCCCCCCACCCCTCTCATATCCTCTCTCTCACAGACCACACACACACACACCCAGAAAAAAAAAAAAAAAAAAAAAAATCTTTTTTTTTTATAATAATAACAATAATAATAGAAAATTATTATTTGGATACATTAACAAGGGGATAGATAATACCAGTTTATATAATATGGTATTAAAAAACACTGGCTTGAATAGTTATGGAGTTTTATGTGTATACCTTTACCTTCTATTAGATGAGATGCTTCTTAACAAGTATCTAAGGACACATGTTAAAAAAAACCCCATGAATAAATTGTTAATGTAAATATTGATGTATTGTTAATTATGACTGGGTCAGGTTGGCTCAACTCTAATCGTGATTCGTTTACTAACATAAACAATTCAGACTCTGGTCGAGATTGCAACGACGACGACGACAACAATGATGGCGATGATGATGATAATGAAAAAAAAAAAAAAAAAGATAGTACATAATGGCATTTTTGGGAAATCTAATATTTTACAAGGGATGCATGGTGACAGGGGACGAATAGAGATTTTAATGTTTCAGTCCACATGAATCCTACTGGGTAGAACTGATCCCTGGAACCCTAACTCACCTGAATTTACTTCTTTACCCTCCAACCCTAACCTCACCCCCCCTTTCCCGCCCTTTTTGACCGTTGCCAGGCCAGTTTGAAAAACCTCTCTCACCCACCTCTCATACAAACTCTCAAGGAAATACCCAGAAACCCTCGCCATCCCTTCCACCACTGTTTCCTCCACATGAAGACCATTCGCTCCGTCGCTGCTCTCGTCGAAAGCTTGGCTGAGCTTCGACGCGATGTGATCGGAGATGAGTCGGAACGAGTCGGGCCCTGCTTCGAAGCTGAAGGAGGCTGCGACCGATTCGAGAATTCCGTGCGGGAGATTGGTGTTCGTAGTATCCCCTCCTTCGTGCGTGAGATCACTTGGGACAGCGTCCTCCTCTTCTTCGTTAGCGCCCTCATTCGCCTCCTCACCAATTCCCTCATCCTCGTCCTCCTCAAAGCAGACGTTCAGATCGAAACCGTTCTTTTCGATTCTGGGTTTCTTGAATTCGTTCGGCAATTCAGTTGGAGTCTTCCTTTTGAGGTCACCGATCGGCAATTGTTCGTTGATCCGCATCCTCATCGCGAGCACATTGCTCTCCTGTTCTTCGCCGCTAGAAGTAGAGAGAATGATGATTGAATTCGATAGAACTAATTCTTTCCCAAATGGGTCCACAAAAGATCCCATTTTTAAGCCATCTACCAAAGAGTTTGCGAAATTGGTATCGGCTTGATCTATGCCCTCGATCAAGATCACGCATTTCTGGTCTTTCTTTAGGCCTTCCGAGAGGACCTCGGAGCACGAACTTCCTCTTCTCGCTGATTCCCTCGCGTTTATGCGAACTAAACCATCGATCGATCCGCAATAGGACTCCGCAATCACCATCGCCGCCCTTCTCTTGGCGACTTGATCGTTCCCTCGCATCAGAAACCATGTCCCCTTCTTCTCACTAGCATCACAATCGACAAAAGCTTCGACGATCGAACTAACGGCGCCCGATTGCCAAAAGATGTTCTCCTTCAATCGCCTCTCCAGCTCCCGCAGGTCTCCGATCCCTCCCCTCTTGTTAGCCTCGAGCGAAGTTGCCGAATCCGAGAAGAGAGGAGTGCCCAACACCAAAGTTGTTTTCACTTCCTGGTTTTCGGGCTTCTTGAGGGAACTTAATAAGCTCACCTCCTGGGTATTAAAGCTCAGTAAACTTGGCTCAGTAAATGGCTTGTTTTGTTTGTTCTGCGAGTTACCGAACCGCCACGGATGCGAAGAAGCATAAGTAGTGAAGCTGCTCCTCCCAATCAGGCTATGGTTAAACAAAGAAGGATAAGGATGAATCCTGTTGTTTTGACCATGATGGATTCTCTGGCACAATCTATTCCATTTCCTCCTCAATTCAACCAAGTTATCCTACATTTAGAAAATTCACATTAGTTACTAAACATTAGATTGAAATATAAGAAAGTTCACTTTTGTTTTTTTTTTTTTTTGGTTTTTTTTTACCTTGTTGAGTGGTTGCAACCAAAGAGGCAGAGTGGTTGACGCAATGCTAGTGCCTTTGGCTTCTGGCCTGTAAGCTGAAGCTTCTTTCTCATAGCTGCTGCTGCATTCAGCACAGCAGGTAAGCTTATCTTCCTCCTCCTTGCTGCAGCTGAAAGCCTTTGGCTCCAGCATTTGGAAGGGAAACTGAGCCACCTTTGTCACCCTTGAGTCCAAACCACTGTTCAAAATAAAACAACAATAGAGAAATTTAAGTAATCTACTCTTCTTCTTTTTTTTTTCTTTTTTTTTTTCTTTTTTGGTGGAGCAAGAAATAAAAGACATGTTGAGTTTCCATTAGTGGAAATTGCAATATTGGGCTGGTTTTATTCTAAAGAGAGGAAAATGGAAATGACCATCCTCTCTTTGTACTCACTACTTTCACAACAAAAGAAAAGGAATGAAAATAACACAAATAAACTTAAGAAAAATCCCTATCATAGGAACAACTACAATGACACTTGCACACACACACACACACAAAAAAGAAAAGAAAATCACCATATTTATGTTAAAATGAGTCAAAATTATATGAAAAAAAAGGGGGGGACTCACCTGGGAGCTTGTAGGCTCAGTGCAAGCCCACCAGAGGGAACCATCACAGCTTGTAGGGCCCACTGTGCCTCCAATGAGAGCTTCCTCATTTGGCACCTCATGTATGTGCTGTAGCTTGAAGTGGCCAATACCCACACCCTGCTGGGTACATTGTTGGGGGAGCCATTGTTCACCTCCCACAGCATCCTCCCCACCTCCTCAATCATGTACTCCACTCCACCCCCCTCCCCATCCTTTGCTTCCCCATCAACTACCCACCTCAAATCCCCAACATGTATGATCACACACCCACCACCACCACTCTCTCTCTCTAATGCAAAGGAGCTAAGAACCTTTCTCTTAAGCTCACTCACCTTAGTGTCCACATCCCCTTTGCACATTAGCCTCAAATGGAGATAGGAGAGTTGGAACTTGATGAAGTAAGAGGGTTTGAGCTCACTTGGAACATCCCCTCTCTCAACTCTCCTCATTAGCTCACTCACAAGGATCTCATTGGTGGGAACAGAGTCCCCGACCACCACCACACTCCTCCTCCTCCCCTGCTTCCTCACCAGCACCTCCAAAAGCACCTTTAGATCCTCACTCTGTGAGGAGTGGCTCAGTGGGTTGGCTTCAGGATTGGGTTTCAGGAACTGGGTCTGCCAGAAACATCCCTGGGGATCGAAGTAGAAGGGGGGGGATGATGAGGAGGAGGATGGGGAGGGTGATGAGTGGGTGAGAGAAACAGAGGAGGAGCTCTGTTCTTCTAAGTTGTTCTTAACAGAGGTGCTGGAGAAACCAGCCTCCCTCATCACTCTGCTGACACTTGGGTCATCCAAGATGGAGATGATGAGCTGCTCGAGCTCCACTTTGATGGCCAGGAGAGGCTGCGGCGACTGCGGCGACTGCGGCGAAAGCTGCTGCTGCTGCTGCTGCTGCTGCTGCAGCTCAATGCAGCCTCTTCTTTGGTGGGCTTGGGCTCTCTTGAGAGCAGCAATGAGGGCATTGGAGAGAGTAGGGTGGGAGTGGATGAGGGAGTTGGTGGTGGTAGTATTAGTAGCAGTAGTAGAAGAGCAAGAGGAAGTGGAAGAGGAGGGTGGAGGTGGGGTTGTAGGGAGTCTGTTGAGTGCCACATTGAAGCAGAGCTCAAGGGCTCTGCACTGGAGAGGGTGAGAAGCAGGGTGGTGGGGGTGTGATTTGAGACAAGCCCTTCTGAGTAGATTAGAGGAAGGAAATGGAGAAGAAGACGATGTGGAGGAGGTGAGGAGCGTGGCGGCGACGTGTAGAGGGGTTACTTGTGCATGGCCTCTTCTCCTGGCCAAGTTCAGGGAGAGCTTCAGCACTGTGGCTGCCTCTGCTGTGAGGGCCTGTTGGATTGTGCAAGCCCCTGTTCGCATCACTCTTCACCACCCAACCACCCCCCTCCCCCCCCCCCCCCCCCCCCCCCCCCCCCCCCCCACCCCCACCCCACCAACACCAATATCCCTCTCCCTCTCTTCTTGTTGTTGTCTCTCTCTCTCTCTCTCTCTCTCTCTCTCTCAATCTCTCTCTCTAAGGAAGTAACAAGAACAACTGACTTAAAACCCACAAAGCTAGTGTATCTACTTAACTCCTCTGTGTTACTTGTAGCTCTACTTCTCTCTCTCTCTCTCTCTCTCTCTCTCTCTAAGGAACCAATGTAGTGTAACTATGCTCCTCTGTTTTACTTCTCTCTCTCTCTCTCTCTCTCTCTCTCTCTCTCTTTCTTTATGTGTATAATATGTGTGTATATATATATATATATATAAGGGAGCAGGAGATAACTTTGTTTCAATGTTTTGGAATGGGGAGAGTTTTTTTGAAGTGGAAAAGAAGGTGTGGGGAGGTGGAGATATGGGGTGAGGTTGGTGCTTTATACATCCATGCTAAGTAACCCCTTTTTTTATTATTATTATTATTATTATTATTAATATAAAAATAAATAAATAAATGAATCTCAGCTCACCTCACCTCATATTCTCTCTCTACTGTTGAGGCTCTGTGTCTTTTTTCTGTTGTGGGTGTTGCTGTTGCTTTTCATTACCACTTCAGTTGTTGTTCCTTCCTTTCCCTTCTCTTCCCACAAGCACTTTTCACTCCCACCTCTCACTAATCCATCATTTATTATGTAAAATCATTTTTTTTATTATTGTTATTATTATATACACTTATTAATGCTTAATGGTGGTGGAGCCAAAGTAAGAGTGGTTTAGGACTTGGGATGAGGACCATCCAACATGCTAATATACAAATCATGACTTTTTGCATTAGTTAATTACACCACTAATATATATAAATATATTATATGTTTGTCATTAAACAATAAAAAATTTATTATTGTGAATTTCAAAAGAAGAAGTTCTGATATAATACATCTAATTTATCTATTAAAATTATGAAGTTCGCAAGTGGAGGCGTAAGCTTGCTCATTTCGTGAAGGAAGGCGAGCGCCGTGCGGACTTCTTAAACAATTTTGCTTAAGTTCGCTACAAAACACTCTTGTTGAATATAAAATATATAAACACTATTTTTTAGTAACTTAAGTTTGTGAAATATAATAATTATTTTATATAATTTTATATGATATCAAAATAAGAGATTCTGAGTTTAAATTCTGTCTCACATTTCGAGCTAAGATGTGAGCGAAAGTGTTGAAAGATATAAAAATATCGTTCTCTAATATATTAAGTTTTTATATTCATTATTTTATATAATTTTACTGCTTTAGCTTAAAACTGTTTTTTCTGTAGTTAGATTATTAAAATGAATTTAACTAATTATTCTTTACTTGAAAAGCAGTAGTTAAAATGTTTGATAAATAAAATTACCAAAAAAAAAAACAAAAAAACATCCAAGTTGGGATAAGAAGCTAAATATTAATCAACTGTTCCTAGTGCAAGTGGCAAAGGGTTTGGTGGTTGATACCCGAGTTCGAAGCCTAGTTGCTTCACATTTTCAGCTAAGTTTATTTCAAAAATAAACGAAGCGGATAGCATGATACCTTTCTCTAAAAAAAATAAATAAAAAAAAAAAGCTAAATATTAAAACTTTACAACTTATATAAAGCTTTTACTGCTGGCTACAAAGAGAATATATATACACAGAAAATTTATCAAAAAAATCCCTGCAGTTTTATATAAAGCTTTTTAGCAAGGCAACAAATAAACAAGCTCTAACTCTTCTAGAATAAAACTTGTCATTATTTAATACAAGATTCTGTAGTAAATTTTATTTATCTCACCCTTCTTTAAGTTATTATTACAAAAAAGGCCTGAGACTTGAAGAAAATCTTCTTCTCATCATCCCCCTAAGTAATAAATCATTTAATAATATTTTACCCAAAAATATTTATATGTTTATATAAATCACTTAAATATTTGTTGGAGTGAAACTTTTTTTTTTTTTGGTAGGCATGCTTTCAGAAAGGCAGCATGAGTGTGGGCCCCACTTTTCGAATGAGTTCAGAAGACTTCCCTCCTTTCCCACATCATTCTTTGAAGGGGGGGGCAGACAGTGCCATCAGAGACTTCAAAGGTAAGAAATGCTTGGAGGCCCTCTCAACTATAGGATATTTCCAAAGAGGGCCCTCTACTATTTTTTATTTATTTCTTCTTTTTTATGAGCTTATATACCTATAACCTAAGTATAAATCTTACACTCTTAAAAATTCAAATTTACTCACTTTTTAATACTTCAAATTAAAAAATAAATAAATAAATTCTCAGATAGAACAATGAAATATAAGATATATATTATACAATAAAGTGTTCAGATAGTATATATATATATATTTTTTGATTGGTATTCTCGACATTTGATTCCATTAATTAAAAAGCATAGCTCCTATAAATGATAAGATAAGAGGTGCCAACAAAAATAATTAAAAATTTAGGAGGACTCAACCAAAAGTTGGAGGGGGGCTATTTCAAATGGCTTAATATTTGAGGAGTGTTTTCAAACATTTTCACCAAAGTTAAAGAGCAAAGCAAAAGAAAGAAAAGGGTAAAGAGCTCCAAAAAGGAAAGGGGGGAAGGGTGGCTAAAGCAGCAGAGAATTTTAACAACTTTATACAATCACACACACATTCCCTATACCATCTCTCTCTCTCTCTCTCTCTTTTTCTTCATTTTTTTTTTTTTTTTTTTTTTTTTTTTTTGGAGAAACCATATGAGTGTTATCTCCTTGTCTCCAAAGATAAAAAAGAGAGACACTGCTATATTCCCTCCTCCCTAAGTACCCAAAAAGCAAACCACCCATGTCTGGTCCTCTGCAAATGCATTATTTAGGGTTTCTTTAATGTGCTCTTAAAAGTCATATATACATGCTTTTGAAGACCCCTTGTGTCCTAAACCCTTTTTAAAAGTATATACAACAATATAAAATTATATGAATATAATAATTATTATATATATCAACTGTTTCTAGTACAAGTGGCAAAGAATTTGGTTGGTAGTTGATATCCGAGACTCGAGTTCGAAGTCTAGTTGTTTTAAATTTTCAGCTAAGTTTATTTCAAAAATAAACAAAGCGGATAGCATGTTACCTTTCTCACAAAAAAAAATATTTATTTTATATAATTTTATATAATATTAAAGTAAGAGATTATAAGTTCAAGTCATGTCAGGTTCTTAATATAATTTATTTTTTTTTATTTAATTCAAACTCATATTATGAGTTTACATTAAATATAAAAAATAAAAAAAAAATACTTTCCTTTACTAGTATAAATTTTTAAAAAATAATGATTATTTTTTATAATTTATAAACAAACAAACAAACTTTTTATTACGTCCTTTTCTCCTGTGAAGTAATTTAGTTCAATTTAGTTTTTGTTTGGAACTGCTAAAAAATTACATTATATACGGTAAAAAAAATATTATATTTCTTCTTGCGCATAGTAATGTTATGTTGTACATATCATAATAAATTAGTTACCATATATATATATATATATATATATATATATATATATATATATATATATTATGAAGAAGCATAATTTTGTATACTTTTGCTTTAACTCTGTTTTAGATACTTAACATAAAGAAAAAGTATGTATAATTAATATTTATTAATTAACAACATATCATTAGTATTGTTGATGATTCAGTGTGTTTAAAAATTAGATTAGCCGTTAAACAAAAATACACAGTTCTCAACTAAAAAAATAAAAATTAATAGTTTTTAATAAAATATTTAAATAATTATTTGTCCGCCGCAAACTTAATTATTGATAAAGAACTATTTTAGGAAGTGGAAAATAATTTTCAAACCCCCTATATGTGGAAACAACTAGACCCTAACAAGTTTAAGAGGAAAGAATCAAAGTGTTCAATATTATCTATTTACGTTTTATAACTCACTCATTCAATAAATAAAATATTACTCGCTAGTCACTTGGCATGTTTAAAAATATTTTATCTATTAAATAAATAAAATGTGCATCATATATATTTTTTAGAATGTAGGTATAATATTGCTCTTTAAGATACATAATTCCGAAGACGAGAAAGGAGCTAGTTTAGATTTTTCTCCAGATATTTTTTTTCGCTTTTATTTATTATACAAAGTTCACATACATAATTCTTTTAAACTGCGAGTATAGTAGATAGAAATATTGTTGTTCGAGCAAATAACTATAGTTCTAATTTTGATTACGCGGTGAAATAATTTATCATAGGTAACTAATTATTGGGTTTAAAGATTTTCTTATATTATCCATAGTAAGAAGTTTAACTTTTTATCTTCGAGAATTCCTGATATACATGATTTAATATGATAGTATTTTTTTTTTAGTAATTTATTTTATTTTTATAAAAGAATGATGGTAAAATCAAATATAATATTTTATTTCAAATATTAATCACTCTCCTCATCAACTAAATATATAATTTTTTTTTTTAAGAAAATATTCATTACATGACCTTAGTCATCATCACCCCTTCAGTGATTTTTCTTTTTTTAAAAAAAAAGAAAGAAAGAAAGAAATTTCTTTTTAGCTCATTTATACCCTAACCTACACTTCTCAAAAGAAGGAAAGAAGATTCTCACTTGTTATTGCAAAACTCTTTTTCTTTTTTTTTTTTTTTTTTTTTTTTTTTTTTTTTTTTTTTTTTTTTTAAAAGTGTGGATGTGTGCAGATGTAAAAAGCCTCAAGTCATGATGACATAAGGTATTGGTTGAAGCAGTTAGTTGCATGCAGTAAATATAGTAACCACTTATATATATATATATATGTTAACAAAGTTAAAAAGTGAGAGCAGGGGAATGTACTGATCAGTGTGCATGGGCTTGTTTAAAATAATTTAGATTTTTTTAAAAAAACTTTTCCTTAATCCTTTCTTTGCCCTTTCTTTTCTTTTTTTTTTTTCTTTTTTTTTTCTTTCTCATTTGTAGCTTTTTTGACCAGCACCTTTTAACTTAAAACTTTTGGGAGCAATGTGAGAGGTGAAATTAATTGGTGCCTAGATTGAGTCCACCACATCACCCATAGACCGGGCCAATCAAAACGCGACACAATTAATCCACTTTATTAGTTAGTAATGATAATAAATAAAAATAGAATTAGGGATTGCTAGTATTTTAATTTATTTATGATTACTTATAATCAAAAATTTTCTTACTTCTTATAGTTGAATTTTGATTATAAGTATAGCAAACAAATTTTGAAATAAATGAGATGAAAATATATAAAATAATGGGCCTGAAAAAATTCGAATTTAGAATCTTCTGCTATAATATTATAGGAGACCATTTTCATTTTTAGAATCTTTTTATTTTTATTTTTTTAGCTACAGAGCATCTGAATTAACGATCAACATTATTAAACTTAATTTAGACTATTTGAAAACGTAGGTTCGAAATTTTAAAATTTTTAACATCATTTGTCTTGTAACCAAGTGATCTTAAAAATAGTCACTAATATCACATAAATTTAGTACTTTTTTATCACTGAATAAAACGACATAAAAAAATCATATTTAGTCGTAATGAATACTGATCTTTAATTTGAATATCTTATCGTCGAAAATAATTTATAAATAAATAGCTCCGATTACTTTTAGAAGCATTATATATAGCTTTATTCTCTCACTATATATATATATATATATATATATATATATATATATATATATATATAAAGATTGGATTGGCAATGGATTCATGTTAGTAGATCTTCAATGGGCCTCATTTTGGATCCATGCATTGTTCATAGGGGAATCCAATTGAATTTAAAAAATATCCGGGTAGAATTCTAATTAAATTTAAAAACAATAATTTATTATCATGTAAACAATTAATTTATTTTTGTTGACCATCTCATACAAATTTTGGTCAAATTCTCTGAATGCCATTAGTACGTGACTCTCACATTTATTGTACTGAAAGAAAAGGCCCATCATAGGATATATAATCACAATATTAGTTAAAATAAATTAATTGTTTATGTAGTAAATCACAGTGTGTCGAATTACCTACATTTGTTCACAATATTCGGTTTTGATAATTTAATCGAAAAATTTTGTCCCCGAGAGAAGGTAATAATAGGTAAAAATGTACATAATTTACCTGAGCTACAAGTGATTATTTTGATTTAGCTATTCAAAATTTTGATCTTACTATCTAATCTTTTGATTTGTTTGATTTGAATCGGTTAACGATACTTTAGCTTTAAAATGTTATCTAAATATTTATTTTAATAAATTTATAATTGAGAGAATTATATGAAGTATATATATTAATTAAATTTATTTTTAATAAATTAAAAAATTAGATAGTAAAATTAAAATTTTAAATGGTTCGATAATTAACCAAATCAAAACTACTTAATTTTCAGATAAATTTTGTACAGTTTTAATAATTATCTCATAGTAATAATATGTTGCAAATTAATTAGCTACTCTACAATAATTAATGCTTTTTTAAGGGGACAGCAGGTGAGCAAAGCATGCAGAGAGCCTACAGATATCTATATTTATGCATCACCAGCTACAACATGTAGGTTAAGAAGAGACCATATATTGATATATATATAATAATAATAAATATTATAAAGGTGGTGGTGCATATGTATATATTCGTACATTACGTACGTACGTACGTAAGAATAAAGGTAGTGCATGGGAAACTGATCATGAGGTGTGGGGGTGTGGAGAGCGATGAATGAATGAATGAGTGAATGCATGGCCAAAAGCATGCATGCATGCACCTGGAAAACAACAAGCCAATCCCCAAAATAAAGAGAACCATAATATATATATATATATATATATATATATATATATATATATATATATATATATATATATATATATATAGTTGGGAACAATAATTTTCTTTATATTCAGCTTTTTTCCTCATGTTTCGAGTCAAGATTTTAATAAGTTCCAGATGTGAACTTGAAGAGAAATTTGATTTCAACAGTAAATCATATCAGATAATATCAGATAGTTATTTTTCTGCAAAAGCTTAAGTTATCACCTGATAATAATAATGATTTTAGTATTCATATTCAACTCACTCTCTCTCTCTCTCTCTCTCTCTCTCTTTCTCAGTAGACAAAATGATAGAGAAAGGTTAGAATATTGTAGAAACATAGGCATGCTACAAATGAACTGAGCACAACCCAACATGCTGCTGTAGCAATGAGAGCAGGCTCTGTCACAAGACTACGTACAGATCTCGTGAATAATAATAGTAGTAATAATAACATATGCAACAATATGAGTCTCTCTCTCTCTCTCTCTCTCTCTCTCTCTCTCTCTTATATATATATATATATATATATATATATATATATATATATATATATATATATATATATATATATAGAGTTTATATACTTTAAAAAATACAAGCTCAAATATGTTTGTAAATTTTTTATCATTGAATTTGTATTGAGATTTGTGCTATTTATTTTTTCTTTCTCTCTCTTTAGTTGACTTTATAATAGCACAAATCTCAATGCAAATCTAATAATAAAAAATTTATAATTATATTTGAACTTATACGTATTTTTGAAAGTATATATATATTAGTGCTATTAAGTTTTTGACTATTAGATTAACGGTAGAAAAGTTGATAGCACCAAATATTTTGTGCTATTAATAGCATAATAGCTCTCTCTCTCTCTCTCTCTCTCTCTCTCTCTCTCTCTCTCTATATATATATATATATATATATATATATATATATATATATATATATATATGAGTAGAGCTTATATACTTTCTAAAGCACAAATCCCACTGAAAAATGAATAAATTAATTAGTGGTGCATGTGGTCCAAAAGTAAGAATTTATTCACTATATTACAGGATATTGACACAATAAAAAAAATAAAATATTATTGTCTATTGGCACACATTTAGTTTTTTGGGAATGATATACATTATTGGCATAGCATTTATGGCACGTATCATGCCATTCAGTATGTGATCCTGTAATGTTTGACATGGTCTCGTACCACAATATTTAAATTTTTACCCTAAAAATACTCCAAATTGACCAATTTAGTAGTGCATAATAAGTGGGGGTCAGGAATAGAACTAGTCTAATAAATGTATCCATTCCAAATCTAAAATATTTTCATGAAAAAAAAGAAATTGCAATTAATACATGTTGGAGGTTTTGAAGGAGGACTCACATTCACCTATTAGTAACTTTTCCATTAATAAGTAGTTGTATATATATATATATATATATATATATATATATATATATATATATATATATATATATATATATATATATAATGTAAAGCTTCAGTTCTTATATCATAAAAATACGACTATTAATTTTGTATCGATATTTCTGATATAACACGCAATAATTTATGCTTTTACAGTAAATCGGTTGCTTGGAAATAAAACTGATAGGAAATAGTGATGGACCATTTGGGCCCATAGTGTGTGTTTGTAAGTAGGCACATATAGTATTGGTGGTCCCCTGAATAGATAGAATCTTGCAGTAGTACAATTGAAATGAGGTTAAATGAACAGGACTCAACAAAAGGCTATATTATATATTAAGACCAAGTACTGTTTGAGTACATACTACACTTATGACCACCTTGTACATGGGACCCTCACTACACCTCAACATCTCTCTCTCTCTCTCTCTCTCTCTCTCTCTCTCTCTCACTCACTCACTCACTCAGGTGATGAGAATTGAGGAGTCTATTTTCTACACAAGGATATGGGCCCCAGTTGGACCAATAGTAATTGTAGCCATGTGGATAGGCTGAAATGCTTGACTCCATTTGGTTAGACCATTTCAAATGATCTTCCCTTCTTTTTTTTTTTGTTTTTTTGTTTTGGTTTCTTTTTCTTTTGGTGTTGGAATGAAATTACAAGATGATTTTACTTCTTTTATTAAGTTGTTTTGATCGATATGAAAACTCTATTTAGTTCTTCTGATATGAATGTATATATAACAGCTGATTCAATTATCAATAGATAGTGTTAGAAGATTTGACAGTTGATTTAACGATAACTGGTTTATTAGAAAAGCTAAATTAAAATAAATAATTCGATGATCGACGAAGTGCATGATTTACCCTGAATTTCTTTTCTTGATCCTCTATGTTTAGTTATGTTGAACTGTGAGTGGTGTGAGCTCAATATATATATATATATATATATATGTAAAGGTTAGGCTTATATTAGTATCACTTAAAAGGTTTGGTTTGTTTGAAAAGAACTGGTTTAGAATATATGTCGTTCAATTAAAACATTTAATACATTTATATATACAACATCGAGAAGCAGCAGTTATAAATTAGAGCTTTTATTTTTAGAGGATAGAAAAAAGAAGAAGAAGAAGAAAACACTAAGCCTGCCAAGCAAATAGTGTTTATATATACCTAAAATACTTTTGAATAGTGGATTTGAAGGTGCATGGAATGGGAATGCATTTTGAATTTGTCATGAGAGAAAGGGACATGAAATCAGATCACAAAAGCAATTGTTGCTATCACAACTTACATATGTCCCCTCTTCTGGGTTCAATCCACAGGGCACATATATGCATGTATAAATATATATATATATATATGTGGGGGGAGGGGGAAAAAGTACCCAATAGGAAATGAGTGATGTGAACATTTTATTTTTTAGCTTTGCAGCTTCCTAGAGAAGCACAAAGGCATATATATGCATGCAGTGCATGCCACAGCACAAGACAAGCTAGGTGGTGAACAAAAAAGCTGAAGCAGGAACAAGTGATAGAGAAAGGAAAATGTAGAGATAGAGAGAGAGAGAAAGTGATTCTAGGGTACATAGAGAAGTGCTTCTAATGGGAGCATATGCAACACAAGAGAAGACACTGTGTGCTTGATAGATAAATGGCATTGTGATGTGGGGGGGACAAATCAGCTTAGGATACTAAGGAATGTGAGAAAATGCCAAGGGGATGGTAACACTATGCCCTAGAATTCCCCCCATTAGGGGTATTTAGGGAGGGGGGACCCCCACCATCCTTTGGAGTGTTGCGCATGCCTCTCTCTCTCTCTCTCTCTCTCTCTCTCTCTCTTTCTCTCTCTCTCATGCACATTCTCTCTATTATTGCTTGGACCTAGTCCGCCGCATCAATTGTAGACCACTTATTGATCTGCCGTCCAGCCCATCTTCTACATTAAGTATCACCACTGAATAGTTCAGCTGGCAGAAACACTCTCAATTAAGGCATTCGGTTCGAATCCTATATTATGCTAGACTAGAGTGTGCGCTTAGACCTATACGAAACTTCAAAAAAGATACGTAGAATTAATTTGATAAGACACTATGTAATAGGTGGTTGAGATTTAGGGCGGAGAGTGAGATTGCATCTCAAAGCAGATCAGATCAACTGGATAGTCCACAGCAGATGTTGTGGACCAAGTCCATATGTACAATAATCACAATCTCATTCCCTCCTCCTCACACTTAAATCTCATTCTCTCTAAATGTAGTTGGGCTCACCTTTTGAAGCTCCATCTACATGGATTCTTTTTGTCAGTATAAAACCCATCAGTCCTATCAAGAGGGTGGTGTGTACACTTTCCTGTCTTTGGGCCCAAGGAGGACTAATAAGACCAAAAGACCAAGTTGGCATGCCTACAGTTTGATTCTATAATGTATGCAACATCTTTATTCTTCAGGAAGTATGGGACAAGTAGATTTGCATTGGCCCTTAACATATTCCTTTATTATTCTTATTCCCCTAATTGGAAGGATCATTTACCAGCTACCTTTTTGCTCTTCCTCCTTGGTCCAAGTGTTGAGAATTTCTTTAGCATGAGAATTTTCCTCCTCCTCCTCTCTCTCTCTCCCATGAAGGATAATGAACAAATGATGATAAGAAAATCAAAGATCACAAAATTATTAATTATCATTAGCAAATTAGGGTATATAAAACTGATTATTTCTTTTATGTAAATACTAACTAGGTTCAGTACATCTATTCCCTCAATAAAAATTCCTGCTATGTTAATATCACTAGTGGAAAAGCAACAGCTTTTATTATTTATTCAGTTATTTATTTATCTTGCACAAAGTGAGCAATACATTTAGATGCACTAGGAGGAACTTCTCTCTTTTTGAGTTAAATGCTTTTAAATTGACCCCTAATCTCAGTGCAAATCTTTTACTAGTAGCAGGTCCAGTGAACAAATGCTGATCTAGAAGAACTAAAAGAGTTGTTGTTGTGGTTGTTTTTTTAATTACCTTTTTACATTGTAAAGTGCTCTTTAATGTTTCTCTTTGATGTAAAGTACTCCTATCTATTCACCCACCAAAAAGAAAATATATAAAAAAAAGATAACAAATTTGAAAAAAAAAAGCAGGAAAAGTAATGTTGACACCAGCAAAAGTTGCAAGTCTCACAAAACATTACAAAACACTAAAAGCATAGCATTCCACCTAGAGCACAAAAGCTTTTGGGGCTCATTTGTTCAAGTCCAACAAAAAGGCATACTTTTTTACACAGAATCTTTGTACATCAAAAACTTACTAGAATAAATGCTTGCCAAAGTATGATGATAATTGAAGTTATACAACAGAGAAAGCTTTGTTCTATTGTTCTTCATGTTTCTAGACCTTCAGAAATAATTGAGCCATGCATTTGGAAATTAAACTATAAATGCATTTCATCTTTTTCACATTGGCAATTCTCATGCATTATCATACCTCAGGGGTTTCATCATCCTTTTGGAGTTCTCATGATCTATTTGCTTCGGCGCCTCAACACTATGAATAGATATGGAATCACTATGTTCGATGAATTTTCACCAGACTAACCATTACAACAACTGCAACGAAAGAGAACCAGATTTCAGTAACTTTCTTAATTTCCAAATGTCCTAAGGGAGATGAGCACTTATTTAAAGTATTCGTCTACAAAAACAACCAATCAACAAAGGAACTACCCACAGGGTATAATGCTTACTATAGCCACCAGTATTAGAGTTAATTGCTAGAAACAAACACCAAGCATAACAAGATGAATGTGCAATGCATCAGATGTCAAAATCAACTAGAGATCAGTAAACGGCCATTTTCGACATTGTTTTGTAAATTACTAGCTCCTGATTGATCCATAAGACTAGCGACAACTATCTACAAGACGCACATGAAAGCAGAAATGTGCCGAAAAATTTCATTTATGTTCTAAAAAAAAAAAAATCTTCCAAGAAATAGAAATACAGTTATGAGATGGACAGCAAAATTATTGGTTCTTTCATCTTTTTCTACATTTTTAGTACAAAAAAGAAGGACGATAAGATGTATAGCTTTGGCATTTTCCATTGTCAGCAATGTGATGCAAATGATTCTTCGAAAAGAGCTTTTCTTGACAATGCACTTTTCAATCAGTTATCTTACGAAAGAAGTACCAAATTTCCATTGTGTCATACAGCAAAAGATGCAACATGAGAATAGGGTCATAAGATTATTTAAAGGGTCAAATTGCAAAAACTAAGCTGAGAACAAACACAACAAACATAATAACCATACCAAAATAACTAATAATGGCCGAAGTACTAAAATGCATAAATTGAGAATCATGGCTATGGTAGTAATATGTAGTGGCTGGGCCTTTTGAGAAGGAACCTAATATTTAAAATGGTCTCTATCCAAAGCTTGGGTTAAAGAAAAAGAGAAAATGTGGAATTGCACCAAAATATGTTTCATAGTGTATTCCCAAATGATTACTGGTTCAACTTTGGACAGTAAATCCAATAACTGATATGACTGCCGGTGAGGAAATATGTTGAACCGAAGAAGTTACAATAACATAATATAAAGTAAAAACTAAAAAGAAAAAAACTTTCTCCCTCTAGAGGGTTGCAGTATCTGTAATTAAGTACTACCAAATTCAGTGGGACAGTAGCTGCAGGAAGATTTAGTCACCTGATGGAGTTTCATGATCATTTATTTAATGCCTCAACATGATAACTACAGAAGAACTCAGTGGTAAAAGTTACAATCTATTTTACACAAACTTGTTTACTTCCACAAATACTCTAGAAACATATACAAACAAGCTTCATTAGAAGTTTCAAGTCCCAAATATTTGTATCCTGTAGTTTGATACATCTTTATGACACAGTTTTCCACAAAATGCCATTCTACATTATAACTATCAAAGTATTTACATGTAACAGATGGTTATGCAATAAAAAGCTCAAAGAAAACATAGGTATTATGATTTTTATATTGGCATGGTAAGAGAGGCATCAGGTAAAAAAGAATGACTTCTAAATGAAAGCAACAGCATATTAACACGAGCACAAAATTATAAAGAGAAACTGTTTTACATAGTTATTATTCTGATCAATTGAACTGCAATGTAATAACAACTCAAACAGACACACGACTCATTTTAAGTCATAGGCAGTAATACATGAAATATTGTAAGAAGGAACATGAAAATGTCAAGAGGGTGCAATTTGATGTCTGATAATTACTAGGTGTAAATCATTCAAAATCAATTATAACATGTAGGTAAGCAGATTAAAAGTACATACACTAATTAGTAGATAATTGCATTTTGGCTGTTTAGCCTTTGTAGAACTATATTTTGTCTAATATATGTGAAGCACTTGCTTCTTCATAAGATATACACCCTATAGATTTCCGCTGCAACAAAGGTAGAAGTTTCAAACTAGAGCTTCTACTTTTAATGCCTAAAAATTTGTTTCAGCTTCTGGCCACAGCAGAAGCTCCAAGGTTTTCGTTGCTAAACATCTAGTTGCTGTTTCTCGAAGTAGAGAAGCTGTTCGAGCATTCAGGCCAAACAAGCCCTTCCAATAGGTGTAAAGAACAATTTAATCCTCCCTCTCCCTCTCTCTCTCTCTCTCTCTCTCTCAATCAGGAAAAAAAGGAACAATTTCAAGATGGCCAAGCTAAACTTTAACCTTCTTTTTCCGCAAGAAAAATGAATGAAAATGAGAAAATTATCCCTCAAAATGCAAAGCAGCATTGCAAATAACTCCCTCATATTAAATTGGCGATATGTGTAGTAACGTACGCAAAAACGAAAATCAATTAAAAACAATCACATACAGACAACAAACCATACCCTACAAAGGCTTGTATTGCATTTCGTGGCCATAATCATCTCATTCCACGGCGCCAGAGAACTTGTTCGTCAATCCTGGAAAGAATTTCATCATCCAACCGCTTCCATGTCCTAATCATCTCAACACCCATCCATGACTCTTTCCCTTTCTTAAGCTCAGCAGAGATAACCCTAGTCCTTCTATGCCACCCCACTCTCCCATAACCATGGTACCCAAAACCTCCCCCATAACACACCCACATACTGTCTAAGTTGCCACAAAAGTCATTGAGATGATCGTGGCCAAGAAATACAGCTTTGACATCTCCGAGAGAGATTAGGGTTTTTAGGACTCCAGAGTTCACCGATGAACAGGCAACACCCTCCTGGAATTGGCCACGGAAACCCTTGTACCACAAGTCTCGAACTTCTGGAAATGGGATGTGAAAAAATGTAAGGGCTGGAGCTTGGGAAATCCCCTGTAGTTAAACAAATAGATTATCTCATTAGCAAAGCGTCCAATAAAGTCTGTCATTGTCGATAAAGAAGTTCAGGTTAAAATGCAACTACATAACGTTTTTGTAGGAGCCCCAGAGATGAGGTTCATAAATGGTCAGGAAAGATAGTTTGAGTTCGGGGATATGCAGTTATTAGGCAAGCTGAAAAATTGGAACAGATAATGAATATCTCAGAAGAAAACAGGTTTGATCTATTTCAGCAACTATTTACGGTTTTCTCCTTGTTTTAACATGTTTATTTCAGATTGTAATATAATCTTAAATATTCCTTATTTTGCACTCAGAAATGTCACTGCGCTAGTAAGGTATATCACATGAAAACTGCATGCTCTTTCTTGGGTTCCTACAAAGGAACCTACATGATGTTAGACAGCTTACAAAAGTCGAATATTCAAACCACAGTTTAGCTAAGAAAATTTCCATTAGATTTCAATAATTTAACCAAAAGTGGGTTATGCCTCCTCTTCATCAGTTCCACTTTAGTCGGATCTGGCTATATCTAAGGGGACTAAATCTTAAAAAATATGGAACATAGCTGAGCTCTTAGAAGATAAAAGGGAACAGTCAGGTATCATATTTGAATTCAACAAAACTAAACCAACCACTACTTATTATGTTACAATATTGACTCATTAATAATATTTTAGAGAAGGCCTTCTGAGGTACAAGTAGCATTACTCTTTTTAGCATGTCATAGCAAGGAGTACCTGAAGCTCGTGTGTAGTACGGAGCCACGTGAGTTGAGATTCCTTGATCCATCCATAAGTTCTAACTCCACTAACTACTGCGCGATCACCACTATCAAGGAAGTAGAGATTAAGCACACTATTGTTAGCCATCCCCGACCCAAACGCACCATGAACCCTGATGTTGTAATTACCAAAGCCATCGATTACAATTCCAGAAGGATTCACTTGGGAGACAGAGTAGTCCATGAGGGACATGAAGGACATGAGTTCCTCGCGAGTCATAGTGGATTCTTGGTCATGGTTGCCCAAGATTGCAGCCCATGGAATCTTGGATTCCATGGCAGGTCCAAGGGCTTTGAATAGGGACTCTGCTGCATCTGTGGCACTGGTCCCAAATATGTTATCCCCTGATTCAGATTGAAACTGAAAGTGAAAAGATTCTACAATGAAACCTTTGCCATAAGAGATGACCCAAAATAAGTTAAAAAGTATAAACTGTTAAGAAAAATCAGTCAAAGCAAAACACTTTCTGAGAATTAAGGCTTCAAATTGTTTAATAATATCTTCCATTCCGACTATTTGCAATACCTCCATAAAAATGAGCAATGTTAATTTCCTTTCGACATAAGTTCTTCAATGGACTATTATAGGAATTAACTTTCCAAGTGACCAATCCAGTTAAGAACTGCTTCTTTACTCAATTAAACCTCTTAAGTCGTAGGAAATTTACAAAATCGAATACTCAATTAAGCCTCCTAAGTTGTAAGAAATTTACAAAATCCAGGCCTTTCAGCCTGACGAGGTCATTCTTATGAATATCATTATTTTTCTATTCTAACTGAATTAATGATTTGCATCTAAGTCTTTACTAAATGATATTTATTAACTTTAGCCATTAACTTACAGGTCGACATCCGACATGGATTTATTTGAGAAAATGGGATGAAATTTGAAACATATAGAACAATAGCGACTCAACTGATTACTAATAAATTGATAGCTTTACTCTTTAAATTCGTCTTACAAGATCTCTTCTCGAAATTTGTTCAGTGAAAATTGCAATTTGAAGCTAGTACCAGATAGAAACAAGCATTCTTTTGTCAAAGTTTACTCTTATATCTCTTCTATGGCTAATTCTCTTATATCTCTCCGCAATGTGGCTCTTTTCCGTAAAAGATTCAACTTTATCTACATACCAATAAGCATTACACAAAGGAGAAACCCTAATAGCAACAATTGAGTAGAAGAATACAAAGAGGAGGAGACCTGTGAACGCGATGAGATCGGGCTTTTCAGCTTCGATCATCCTCCTCAAGAACCGCGTCGTGTTGAGATCCGAGCACCGATCGAGCTCACCGGGGGGCACATCTCGGCACCGCGTCACCACTCCGTTCCCGAAATGCATGTCGGCGACCTAATCGACCCACGGATCAACCGAAACGCACACCCAAACCCTAGAAAAACCCTAGGAAAACACGCCGCGGGAGCGGGGTCTCGATCTCACCTGGAGGATCTTGAAGGAGCCGTCGTAGCGGAAGCGGAGGGGGAGATGGGGGCTTCTCTTGATGCGGGGGACGGGGCATGAGGGTAAGACGAAGGGGGAGAGGAGTAGGGAGAAGAGGAGGAGGAGAGAGACGAGGATGACGAGGAGGAGGAGGAGAGAGGAGGCGAGGGGTCGACGCCATGTGTGCGAGTTGGAGCTCACCATCATTTTCTCGTCGTCTTCTTCTTCTTCTTCCTCCTCCTCCTCCTCCTCCTACGAAGACCTATTGGGCCCCTTATCGGGCCGGATCACTACTCTTATTGGGCCAGATCGCTACTCTCATTCGGCCGATCCACTATTCTTATTTGGCCGGTCCAATTTTTACTGTTTTGGGGGAATAATTTAACACACATCTTTTTTCTAATAATAATAATAATAACAATAATAATATAAAAATAAAAAATATATATATAGGACTTATCTGGATTATGAATCATTTTGATTTAATTATTCAATATTTTAAAAATATTTTAAAATTTTAAATTTGCTGTTTAATTTTTTACTATGTTCGACCTCAACATTTAAGCTAATGATCCACAATAGCAATTTAACAATTTAAACGATTATTTTTTAAAAATTTAATTTGATATCAGAACAAAAGGTCTAAAGTTTGAAGTTCACAAAAGTGTCATTGCTTTGCTCCTACACTTTTCTCTTGTTTAAATTTGTCCAAAAGTAGGGAAAAAAAAAAAAAAAAAGCACTTTTGAGATTGCTTTTGGAGTCTACATGAGAATTTATTACTCTCTTTGACTATTCAAAGGAAGGATTTGATGCAAGAGTTAGATCCAATGCTGTTCTCTCTAATTTTGATTTCGATACGAATGGAACTTTATAATATAAAACCGTGGTTTCGCTTTATCTTCTGTGCTATTAGTTACGATAATATCTAACAAAATTAGTATAAAATTAAAAAACATTATATCTTATTATAAAGACATAATATTTATTTATTTTTTTCATTCAATGTGAGAACAGGATCAAAGATCAAAGACTACTATGGTTCATTTCCATGATTCTTTTAATTAATTTAGAATATATATATATTTTTTAGTTGTTGACTGGCATAATAACCAAAAGACCTGGTCGGTGGCAAACCAATAAAGGGATCATTATACCATCACAATGACTTGGAATAAGCATTGACTCTTCCACAAACACAAACACGAACACAAACACAATATTCTATTGCGCGACAAATGTCGCCCCGTGATTGCTCGTGTTTTATATATATCAGTATCAATAAAATATATTTTTATTTGTGCACCTTACAGGATCAATCGAATGTCATTCGTTTGGTTCTGTGTCGCTACCAGGTGACGAAATTATGTCTCGAAACTGTAGGTAACGGACATGAGCTTTTCGTCAAAAAGACATTAACTCAGGAACAAAAAGTAAAAGCTGTGAGCCCCACATTTAGAGCTATAGTGAGATATAAGCATTTAATCAGGATTTATCCTTGGAGTTTCAGAGAAATTAGATCCAGTTAACTTTGAATAATTTTTTGAGCCAAAAAGCACAATACTCCCCCCTTCTTTCTCCTCTTTCTCTTTCTTTGGTATATAAAGGAATACATTCTTTGTACCATTCCCAGCAAGAAGGGAGCCATGGAAGACGCGAAGGGCGAGTACGACCATTACTGGGAGACGAAGCACTTCCTCGAGAGCGAAGAGCTCGAAAGGTTTTATAATCCTTCCATAATCTTTTCCTCATTTGGGTATGTTTTGTTTCATCATAGTCTTTATGTAGCACTACTTGTAGTGTTCCCTCCCTTTTCAATTTTGAATCTAATTACTGCTGCTGCTATTTGGGGGTATTGAAGCATGTGGGGAATAGAGGAGGCCATTTCGGGCTCCTACGATTCGAGCTCTGCCTCCGTCGCTGATGCCATCGCGCCCTCAGTCGCCAAGAACATCATGATGGAGAGGGACCGACGAAGGAAGCTCAACGAAAAGATCTACACCTTGCGAAGCGTT
The DNA here is from genome assembly GCA_029168755.2 of Tillandsia fasciculata. Lineage (NCBI taxonomy): Eukaryota > Viridiplantae > Streptophyta > Magnoliopsida > Poales > Bromeliaceae > Tillandsia > Tillandsia fasciculata. Next base: position 554,694 of record CM054933.1, on the reverse strand, counting down.
GTCCCTAACATTACAAAGGTAAATTGGCAGCTAGTCTGCACCCCACATAGAATATCTTACTTAGTACATCGCTTCTGTTTACTGAAAAATACTCCAAGTATGACAAGGAATGCATACCCCACTAGTGAAACATAGTAAGGAGTAAAATAAGAATAACCATATCAGTCACTGGATATGTAGCTTACTTATTCTGACGTCCAAACAAGCCCTTGTATGTATTTGTGATCGATAATTTGACTAATGGATGGACTACTGCTGAGTGGAGTAGATGGACAAGGCATCAACCATAATGGATGCAATCAACTACATTCAGGAGCTCCAGGAGCAAGATAGAAGGATGCAAGAAGAGATAACCAAACTCGAATCGGAGAACACAGTGATTGGTGACATCGAACGCAACAATCTCCTCGTCGCTTCACAAAGGAAGAAGAGAAGTACGCAGAGCTCATCGTCGCTAGCTTCAGGGTCTTCGAGCTGGTCGCCACTCGAAGTCACACAAGTAATAATCTTGCTCTCTCTCTCTCTCTCTCTCTCTCTCTTTCTCTCTCTCTCTCTCTAAACTACATAGATATAATGTTGAAAAAATCCAGTACTCGCCCCGATACCAGATTCTCTGAATCCGCAACCCGCTTCGATACTGCAATCCACTCTGATACCGCATAGAGTTGGGATTCCGCAGCGGAAACGTCAAATCGAATTTTTACCAAAAAATTCGTCTCCTCAACAAAACTGGAACCAATACAACAACAAAGAGAAGAAAAAACCAATACAAGAAAATATGCGGGTGAAATAAGATTCATTAACCAAGAGAAGAATTATACCAATTACACAGACTTCTATTCTGCAATAGAGTAGCTTCAACCCTAGCCCTCCTCCTGAATCTCTCTCACCATTCTCTCGTCTTCTATAAACCTAGAAGACTATGAGTGTGGCTAAATCCTAGCCTCCACCACCTCCTTGGGTGTTACCATCACCGTAGGTGTGGATACCACTATATAGGTGTAGCTAAATCCTAGCCCCCATCACCTCCATAAGTATTACCACCACCGTAGGTATATTCATCCTTAACACCACCGTGCTGTGGATAACCACTATATGGGTGTGGCTAAATCCTAACCCCCACCACCTCCATGGATATTACCACCACCATCTCCATGGGTGTGACCACGTTAACACACCTTAGAATAATAATACATATGCTATATTTATAAATTACATCAAAAGCTATCCAAATACTAGACTAAATAGATTTTTATTCTAATTAATATTTAAATTTTAACAAACTTATCTCTTTAAGATTTAAATATTAATCTTAATCCAACTAGAATTCAACTACAAATCTAATCAAATCCTAACACATAACATGAATGCAAGTGCACACAATTAAAAGACCTATGTACTGAGAGGGAAAAGATTTTGAATGTTTTTATTTCTTGTTTATTTCTCCTCTTCTATTTTTGATTTTTCTGGTCTTGTGCAGCTTAGGGTTTCCAAAGTTAGTGAGAGGATTTCAATTGTTGAAATCACTTGCAACAAGAAGAGGGATAGCATGGTGAAGCTGTGTGAGGCTTTCAAGTCTCTCAACCTCAAAATAATCACAGCAAACATCACCTGTGTTTCTGGAAGCATCTCACACATCCTTTTTGTTGAGGTAGCTCTCTCTCTCTCTCTCTCTATGACATCAGCATGCTGAGGTGATGGTGCTGACCAGTTGACTCAAAACTTTCGGCCTTATCCAAGCTGGACGTGGGTCAACTTACAATTAAAGTAGTAGAACATAATTCCCCTTTTCATACTGATATATTCTCAGAGAGTGAATAAAAGTAGTAGAACATAATTCCCCTTTTCATACTAATATATTCTCGTAATATAGTCCTCTATACCTAATTCCATTTATTTATGAACATGATAATAGAAGTACCTAAGGCTGATAAAAACTAAAATCAATCTGTTTGGCACCACTTCTACTTCTACTTCTACTCTACTTTAAGTAACATCCAAAAGCTATCTTAAAAGAATATTTCTTCTAAGAGTACTAAACCATGTTACTACCATACCATTTAATGGAGTAACATCTTTTTTCCAATCTATCTCTTTTCAGAGTGACGGAACGGATTGTGCCCAGATGAGGGAGAAGGTTGCGGCCGCCGTTGCTGAAGTTGGTGCTCCAAGAAGTCCTATGAGTTATATGAATCTGCAGATGTGAGGAAGATCAGTGAAAGAGCTCTCCCCCCTCTCTGAAGGCTGTTGTTTTAGTTCAAAAGAAGGATATCATATTAGGGGATTGAGAATCCTATATTTCCAATTTTCCAAGCTTGAAAGGAGAATTGTATATATCACTTTAATATGCCTACAGTAATTGGTATAGGTTACATCTAAAGGCCATGTTTGGATAGAGCTATTCAAAAAAGCATGAAGAAATTTTCATTCAATTCTCCCAAATCTAATCGTATCTCATCGTGCAAGTGCAGAAACTTGAAACTGAAGTTGCCATAGAGATCCAAGTGGCGAAAGCCTTCACTCAAACAGCAGTGCCAAAAAAAGTTCCAAACAGACCAAACAAGCAGTAAATATCTGAAAGTTGAAAAGAAAAGCATTGGAGCTACAAGTGATATAGGAGCAAAGCCTCAAGATAAACTGGGCTGTCCTTTTCATTTCAAACATATTAATTTATTGCAATTAACCATTCATCAAATACTAACTCTCTAACAGTACCTTAAGTGTTAAATAAGATCCTAGTAAGTTCCAGATGTTAAACACTACTTTGAAAAGGAAAAAAAAAAAATGGTTGCTCAAAGCCAGGATATTAGATGCATGATCTTTGTTTTCTTTACCGATACTAACCATTTCCTATTTAACTTACCGAAGTAGTAGCTTACAGAAAAGTTTCAGGTTCTGGGATGTGACCTTGACTTGGAGCCCTTATTAACTATGTTCTGAAGCGCCGCTTTAGCTTCCTCCAGAGTCTCCACTCCATGGTCTACTTCAAAGGACAACCTTTGAATGTTGAACTGCATTTCAAACAAAAAAGAATTCATTTGGTCTCAATAAAATGTGCACTCCAAACAGAAGACAGAGAAAGAAATGATAGAAATTGTCACATGCTAATGCAATGTTAAATAATTTATCACGTAAGCCCCAGAAAATAAAATCTCAAACCATTTTATGTATGAGAACCTTCTAATATCAATACTTGCTCTTCTAGGCCTATGATTTCCTAATCCATATGGAAATAATTTTCGATCTCTGTTATTACAATTGGCTCATCTGGGGATCCCAAGCTCATTTTCGTGCCAAGCGATTGGCACAGTACATGTTGCCTGTGTGGGTTGGCACGGGCAATTCGTGAGTAGTACCAACATTTTAGTTTAGGCATATAATACCTGTGCACCCTGCCTGACACGAATATCGGTGCCTTTGCTGTCTATTGATATGAAAGCCGCATCATCTACTTCCACTTCTGCAGATAAGAACTCTTTAAGTGGCTTTGAGAAGATTGCATTAAGTTCCTATATAAGAAGCAGCACGAGAGAAATGAGTCGCACATTAGACAGAATAAAAGGTTTTGAAAATAGGAATTCACTTGTTACCTGTAATTGTTTCTATATATATATATATATATATATATATATATATATATATATATATATGAGTCCGGCTACTATGCTATCTATAGCACCAAATACTTGGTGCTATCAAGTTTTCCACTACTAGATCTACCCCTTTGATCATTTCCACACCTATATATATATAGAACTAGGCTACTATGCTATCGATAGCACCAAGTTATGGTGCTATTAGGTTTTAGCCCTTGGATTAAGGAATGTGCGGTTAGGATGATAGTGGGTCCCTAGGATTTAGTAAGTAGTTGGAAGAATAGTATGATCTAAGGAGTGGAAATGATCAAAGAGGTAGATCTAACGGTGGAAAACTTTATAACTCTAAGTGCTTGGTGCTATCTATAGCATAGTAGCCGGATATATATATACCTTTGTGATAAAAGTACATCCAATAATCTGTCCCTCTTTAGGGATATAAGGAAACCCAACAAGCTGACCCTCTTTAAGGAAAAGAAAGAAATTTCTACCCTCCGATTAGACCTAAAGCATGTTCCAAAGGTTCCATTTCGCTTTAAAGGATAGGGAGGGCTGAAGAGTTGTGTATGTGGTGTGTGTGTGTGTGTGTGTGTGTGTGTGTATATAGAGAGAGAGAGAGAGAGAGAGAGAGAGAGAGAGAGAGAGAGAGAGAGAGAGTCCGGTTACTATACTTTTATGAGTATAGACCCCTTCGTACTCATAAATTTTCGGCCCTTGGATGAAGGGATGTGCGGTTAGGATTATAGTGGTCCCCTAGGGTTTATACTATTTCACCAACAATCCACAAAACCCTAGGTGACCACTATCATCCTAACCGCACATCCCTTCATCCAAGAGCGGAAAACTTATGAGTACGAAAGGATGTATACTCATAAGAGTATAGTAGCCCTACTATATATATATATATATATATATATATATATATATATATATATATATATGGCATGTAAACCTCCCAAAGTCATCTACTTAAATAACAGTCAGAAAAATCTGAATTTCTGTATATACCATCCAAAATCTTCTATTCATACGAATATACTGCTTCGTACCTATAAAAGTACCCCACCACCCCTCTTTGAAAGGAAAAAAAAACCTTTTTTCTACTACAAAACCATCATCCACTGGAATTTGGATGGCTCCCCAACTTTAAAACTTCTACAAGAGAATAAACTATTAAGGGGAATATGTGAAAATTCAGACTTCACAGGGTAATATACATAAAATAGAAGGTTTGCAGGTTTATATATGCAAAACCTAAACAACATATTACATAAAATTGACAAGATTACCTTGAGATTTTGTTCACCACCAACAGCAGCAATCTTGTCAGGTTCAACGGACTCATATTCCTGCACATCTAACCATGCCACAGTACCAAACCCTCCGATGAAGTACACGTCACTACACTCATCACATTGGAGTGATATTCAGGACATTATTGTGGAAAAAATAAAAAGAGAAACAAATTATCATCTGTTTAATGAGAGACCAGAGGACGTGAAATTTTCATTCTTTCGGTAGAGGGCTTCATTCTTTGACGATAAAGTAAATTTTCTTATTGATGTTGAAGATTTACAACTTGTTATAAGTAATTTCTTCTACCGAACATGCTTTTCATTATGGCACCTCTATAAGGAAGAAATCAACGACTATCATCAAATAGCTAATTAACTTCATTTTCGTATAACATAGTTGCCACAAGAATGGAATACATAACTGATCACTTTATGCTTAAAGAAATAAAAAATTTGTCAAGTTTGACAACAATCATTCGGCTACCATTCACCTAGGTTCTCTTTGAGACAGCATATCAGTCATACTGATATTGAATCTCCCACGCACTCAGATGGCAAGACTTAAGTTTAAAGCTTCCTTATTAAAATAATCAGGCCTCAATTGGTTAGGATTACATTTTGTTTTATTTTTAAAAAAATCATATCACTGCAATTGTATGCATTTGTTGGATCAAATTCTCTATTACTGTTATCGTTGGTTTGCCTGCAAACTGATCCTCTTTAAAAAACAAACCAGCAGCAAAAGTTTACGGCTAAATTTTGGTTTTTGTTGCCAAAGAAACATCACAAGTGTATAGATTGGAAAAAAAAAAAAAAAGAATCTGCCAATGGCCTGCACATATAATTTTGGTCTAGTTACATAGGATTTGAGTCTAAGAAAAAGTAACTGACACGCATTAGCTTTTCAGATCTAAATTAGAAATCTTGAGATTGTTTTAACTGTTTGTACAATAGAATAGTGATACACAAAATCAAATTTCAATACACTAATCAAACCTATCCCTTTATAAAGTATAAAAAATTGTAACTAGACCATTAAATCGATGCTTTTCTATATTTTACAAGATAAGTGCACAAACCTGATGTTCTCCATCCTATAATAAAAGAAGTTTCCCCACTGATGAGATGCCCATTGCTGGTGTTTCGCCATGTATTGCTGACGTGCCCAATCCTGAAGTAGGGCATAACAATGAAAATTCATAGTAGCATATACAGGAGAGAGAGAGAGAGAGAGAGAGAGAGAGAGAGAGACTAGTTGATATGTAATAATTCTATACAGACCAGAATGATAATAAAAGATTTACACATTTTGTCCCAATACATATTTTCTCAAAAAAGCATATAGTGATTATAGAATGCACTGCAGAAGATAATCACAACTACCAAGGTCTCCAACAAAAAAGTATGTCTATTGAGTGTGTTCTATTGCATAGAACTGAACATACCGAAGATATCATGAGATCCTTGTAGTATTACGTGAACTCTAAAGGTGTCTTTTGCAATTCTAGTACAATTTCTGCATCTTAGTTTGATATGTTAAGCGTTTAGACTATGGATTGCCAAAAACTTCTAGTTAGTCTCAAGATTTCAAAAAGACATCAAACATACGCATCTACTATTAGAGATCATGGGAATACTGCGCACAGAGAAGGATTTTTTTTATCAGATAATGGTTCTTTAAGAAGACTCCAAGTTGATTGTAGAGATGAGAGAAAAGAGCAAACTGGGGTTCATGTATTAGAGGAAAGAAAAGCCTAACAGAATCAAATCCAACAGCCAACCATTTGGGAGAAATCAAATCCATAAAATCTAGGATCAACCCATAAGTAAATGATCACAACAAATTGTCGCATTGTTAAACACAAATGACCGCATGACTCTTTCAAGCTACAAATCTATGAACAATGATCAAAAATTTATACTCCAACCAAAACAAAGTTAACTTATATAAAATTGTCATTTAATCTACAATGGATTCTCAGTAATCCATTACATATAGCACAAACCAAGGAAAGTTTCCTATATTATTAGTAAAAAATGAAATCTGTGAATTTCAAGATGGCCTATACAGAAATATGTCATAAACTGGACAGAAGATTGAGAAGGCATAACTTAAGAGTAATATCATATATATTTGCACCTGAATAAACAAAAATTAAACAAAATAACAAAAAGGAATAACCAAAAGAACCTGTTGTTCAGCTGGAAGAGGGAAAACATCACCAAAGATTGTTACACGTGCATTTGATAATCCACTCCATCCAGGTATCTGTGCATAATATAAGGGCATGATATAAGGGCAAAGGGTAAACATAAGAACTTTTCTTTCTTGAAATTTATTCTATAAGCATGCAAAACTCAAACCTGTACAACGAGCGTGCATTTTGGATTGGCCAACAGATTTCTTGTGTGAATAGCTAATGGTGAGAGTGAAAATATCGGGTCTGCATAAAACAAATATCACTTAGAATATTACAAAGGGCATTTTACAGAATATCCGTGCAAAATTATCTACTAACATTAACAGCCCTACTAAAGTATATTTTCACATATGCCTTTGAACAAAAAGTCGTTATCAAAGAGAGTTAATTTTGAAAGACATTAAGGTTTTGAAGGGCACATATGAAAATTGAGATCTAGTTGTGCAGGGGTATGTAAGTGAATATCTTTATTATATATTGATTGGTATATATGTGACCATCTCTAATATAAATTGATACTCAATAGTCTAAAGTAACTTACGGCCCATTGGATCAGGTGCAAAGTCCACTAGAGAACCAAATGGATACCCCTTGCGTTGATGATGCATCTTAGACATAATAGTGCACAAATGAGCAAACCGTGCCTAGTTTACATCAACCAAGCAGGATATCAAAATAGGTCCGTCAACCAGCACAAGTTATGCTAAGCTAGAATGTAGATAGCAATCACCTGCTCCATGAGATTGCGAACAGCCAAAGCTGGTGGGGGTAAATCGTGAGCGGAAGTTGCGCTCTGCACACCACCCGAAATGGGGGTTCTAAATAACCCAGCTCTCGATCCACTTGAGCCTGTTCCAGCACCGAAAGCTGTGACCATCTCTGGTTTTGAAGAAATGCTCGCTTCATCAACTCCATTGCTACTCAAATCGTTCTTCAGTGGTAAGGGGGAAAAAAGCACAAATTAGTTCTCATTTGTAGCGGTTGACGATTGGTAGAACGAAGAAAAGATTGGGATCCATAATTTGTATGTTAATCATAAAAAAGATCAGGAGGGAAGTAAAACTTTCAACCAATATGAAGAAGAATCAAAACTCATTCGTTACATCATAAACAACAACACTTTCTATTTAGTCGTGATAAGAATTTTAAACATTTCACTATTTATAAATCAAGTAGAGAGTTTGTAGCTACTGCTGCTTCCACAGATAAACTGTATGCAATTATCTACTTCGATACTATGCACTGCATCAAAGAACATTCTTTTCCTGCAGAAGCACTGCAGCTAAAAGTTGCATCAACTAAACACTACTGGCCATGGACAACGAAACTTCCGTTCTTTGTAGACCATATCTATAGTACCTTAATCAAATAACTACGCAGAAACTAGTCGGATAAAATCCAAGAGAAAACCCAAGAAATCCGACCGCATTCAACGAAGTGGAAAGCTTGCTCCTTTGTGACAATGTGCTTTGCATAACCTACCCAAACGGAGATCGATTTATACAAAATTGATATTTGTATATAAAAAACTCTTTTGCATCCTAATTATTTTAACATGGTCATATCCAGAGTACAATTACTACCAATTTCTTTCACGCACACATGCATTCTAAACATTATCAAACTAAATAAACATCTTCTGCAATCAAGAAGCCACAGTAACCAACCAAATATCAAAATTAAACCAAATTTTTTTCATGGATACAGGCATTATTACTCCTAATCATGATTCCAAAACAAGAATCTAAAACAACCCGCATAACCAAATTGAACCAAACAAAAACTTCTTCTTCGATCAAGATCTAACCATAATTTGGACCCAAAAAACCAAATTTGAACCCTAAATCATAGAATACCTCGAGAAATTGCAAACCCACATCGGGAATAAACCCAGAGTGCCCGCCATCCACCGCGTCCTCTTCTCCGCCTCCTCCGGAAACTCCATTAGCGACGGCTCTAAACCTCCCCAAGCCCCTCCGCGCCCTCCTCTCGCGCCGCAGCGATTCGAATCCCCCACGGGTTCGCGCGAACCCGAGTCGAAAAGCGGGAACTTTGGACGACGGAGGGATCGGGGATTGGCAAGGAGTAGGAGACGATTCGAGGAGAGTGGTGGAGAGGATCGATCGCGCGAGGGTCTCCATGGGAGAGTGGTGGAGAGAGAGAGAGAGAGAGAGAGAGAGAGAGAGAGAGAGAGGAGGAGGAGGGCGACGGGGTTTTAGAGAGAGAGAGAGAGAGAGAGAGAGAGAGGGGAAAGGAAAGAGGGAGAATTATATGGAAGTGGAATTTTGGGCCGAGTTCAGTGTATTATACCAAAAAAAAAAATTCAAAAAAAAAAAAAACAACGGTGAAAATGCATGGAGACCCCTCAACTATACTCATATTTGAAATTGGATCTTGAATATTATATTATTTAGATACCAATATGGTCGCACTGATTTTTGCATGTCGTGCGGTGTGATGCGTCTCATTAAATTACTCCACAGGTAAATTATGAATACCAAAAAAATTTCAAGAAATAGCCTATTTTTTTAAATTGACATGCATTCAATAAAAAAAAAAAAAAAAAAAAAATTGTTCTCTTCCGAGATGGTCTAGAGTTGATGGTTTTTCGTACATTTAGACATATCATTTGGAAAAGAAAAATACTATTTGTACTGTAATGATTCGGACTCCCGCAGAAACTAAACAGTGACTAAGGGGAGTTTGTACAGTGCAACGGAGCCTGTAGAATCGAAATTGGACATTTAAAATAGACTCTGCGCGAAAATCGGAGCAAATAGAATTTTTCGGGAGCTTTCGGCAAAATTTCGGATGAGAATTTGGCGAAACGGACGTCGTATTTGGACTCAGCGCGCGAAAAACGGTCGAAATGGTATATTTACTTTAATTTTTCGGCAAAAAGTTACTGTTCACGCCGGAACAGTAACTCCGGCCGCCGGAATTACTGTTCCGGCGACCGGCGAGCGGCGGCGGGCGGCGGCGCACGGCGGCGGGCAGCGGCGCAGCGGCGGAGCGCGGGGGAGCGCGGCGCGGGCAGGCGCGGGCAGGGGGCTCGGGTGCGCGGTCCATGGGCCAGGCGTGCACCGGGTGCACCGAATTCTTTCCCTGCCACGTGGCAAGCTGTGATTGGCTGGCCGGCTTCTAGAAGGCACGTGGGAAGGTGACACGTGGCGCGATCCCATTGACCGACATCTTCCGGAAGACCCGGAGCGCGGACCGGCCGTGCACCACGTGGGACACGTGGCGAAATCTGATTGGCCCTTGCACGGCTGTTTCCTGTTATGTGGACACGTGGCGCAATCTGGTTGGCCAATTTCCGTGTTTCCTGTTTTGCCAGGATCCTGTGTGGAGCCCCAGCCCATTATAAATAGCATCCTCCACCCCTCTCATTCCCCACCTCGATTTGCGTGCCGAGGAGAGAGAATCAAAAAAAAGTTCCCTCTACGAAATTTCTTCCTCTCTCTCTCTTCTCTCTCTCCTCCAAATCTCAGAATTTTAGGAGTTACAGATAGTGAGTTATCTGCGACACGGCACACTGCGACGATTTTCTTTTTAGGCCCATTTCCCGTCGCAGTTCCGTCGAAAATTCACTGCGGGCTAACCAGGTGGAATTTTTGGACGATTTTTGCGGCAGCGCGACCGTAAGAGCACCGACTTCTCCGATTTTTATCTTGGCGTAGGAACATCAGATCGAGACGTTTAAAGAGTCGATTTTGATCTACTCTTCGTGAGGAATGCAACCATGATTTTTCTGGGATTTTAGGAGCTCATTTTAGAGGATTTGAGGACTGTGGACAGCCAGGGGACTACCTGGGGTGTTGTTTGAGCTATTCGAGGTGGGCGGTTGTTGCTTACCTCATTTTTGACAAGCTCACTGGGATTACTAGAAATCCCCTAAAATAATGTGACAATTGATGAGAACCATTGGGACAAACTAACAGGACAAACTAACAGGACAATTGATGAGAACTATTGGGACAAACTAATATGACAATTAATGAGAACTATTGGGACGAACTAATATGATAATTAATGAGAACTATTGGGACGAACTAACATGACAATTGATGAGAACCGCTGGGACGAACTCTCCTAAAATTTAATATAACCCCACAGATTATATGATGACTTATATTGGGACACTATGATTGGGACGAAGGCTATAATCTCGCATGCAAATAATTTTTCCAGTAAATCAATCTTCTTTTAAAACAAATATCTAACACCTTTCTACAGTTTTTGAAAAGTGCAAATGCATGCTGGCTAGGACATCTAGTTAGCCCTATTTAATGCTACACTATCATATTGGGATTTGTACATGTTTCATTGTTGTCCTTTGCATCCAGATGCTTGTTGCTCAAGTATGAGCAGGGGTTTGGGATAGTGTAGTCGATATTGCATTAGATTGTGGATTTGTGGGGTATTGCGGTGACCGCGGACAGTAGGCGGTTGACCAGATGTTTATCCTTGCATCAGATTGGGGTTGAGTTTGGTTTATTTATTGCATCAGTTGGGGATTGGGTTTCTATAGTGGATGGAGTTTCCCACTTTGATCATGGTTATGATCCAGTCCTGCTATATTGAGACATGTGCTACAGAGATACTTGTGATACTGATGACAGAGATATTTTACTCGTGTGGGTCGCTCCCCTCGAGTGCCACTCCGGAGGTAGGCTTTCTTTTTCGGACCCAGCCTTGTGTGCCGGTCTGATACTTATTTTGGGATGCGAGCCGTGCGGGCCGATCCCGCGGTTCGAGCCTTGTGTGCAGATTCCGCTGAGCAGGCAACACCAGTTGTTACTGGTATCCAGATTGGGTTTATTTGGACAGATACTGTTTCTGATGCATGCATACAGTTTTGACAGCATAGTAGTGGTAGTTTACCTGTTTCAGCATCTTATGTATTTTACCACTTCCCCTGTTCCCTTTTGCCTCTAGTAGTCCTAGTGGGTGCGTCAGAGTTGAGGTTTTACCCACTAGGGGAGGCTACTGGTTTATCTAGTAGTTCTCACCCCCCATTGTTATTTTCTGTCTCTCTTCTCTCCTTTATTTTGCAGAGTCATCTGTGGGAGCTGCGGGGCCATCAGCGGCAGACCGAGGTAAGAAGATAGCGGACTAGCTAGATCGTCTGCCTGACTGTGAGAGTAGCTGGACTTATATTGTACCCCTTTTATCTTAGACTGTAGCACTTTTATTTTGGATCTGGCTCTGGCCAGCTGGTGTATTATTTTGGTGAGCTGGGAGATTATTGTACATATTACAGCTTTATTTGTAGTTCAGTCTGAGATACTATGTGGTTCTTCTATTTCAGCTCTGTATTATGCTCTTTTATTGTAGCTCTGATATCTGAGCAGGTTACCAGCGCTTCGTGTACGCGGGAAGTTCCGTGTGCACGACGGATCTGTAGACGGACCCGGGGTCTGGTTTACACCCCGGGGCGTGACATGTACATTCCAAATAGGATGTGCATAATACATTTTATCTATTTAGGGGTGAGATAAATTTCACAAGTATAGCTAAGTCTCCGTCCTTGAATGGTTGGGTGTACATCGTATGTCTATTTCTGAGTGTACAGATAGTATTGTTCATTATTTTTTCTTGAAAATACTTATTCTACACTCGAAATCGGGTGTAGATTTTACTCTCTGCATATTTTGGGATGGTGTGAATTTTACTGATTTCTTCGAAATGACTAGTAAAAATTTTTTCATTCTAAAATAGGTGGAGTGTACATCGTACCGATTTCGGATGTATGGGTAGCATTGCTTTTTTTTTTTTTTTTGAAAAAATCTTTTATAAAAATATATGAATTATTATTTGGATTAATTTATAGAAATATATCAGTAATTATCCATAATAATAATAATAATAAAAGGCCCAATAATTCATTAAATAACAGGAGACCAAATAAATGGGCCTGGCCCAATTAAAAAAACCCATCACACAAATCAGGCCCATAAAAAATATAAATAAAAACAATTTTTTCCTTTTCTTTTTTTCTTTATATTATTCACCTATTTGAGATATGTAAGTAAACAAAAATGGCAATGGTCTATAAGATCTTACCAAATGAATTTTTTTTTTTTTTTTTTTTTTTTTTTGCCAAACTAACCATACTGCTTACTGGTCCTCGACATAAAGTCGCAAATTCATCACACATTCACACATGCACCAGTACTTCTTTTAAATGTGTGTTTAGCAATTTTCGTAAATAGAACTCGTTGTGAAAAAGATACGTAAAAAATTTTAAGTTAGAGTTAAGCAGAAACAAAAACTCTCTTAGGCGAATCAATACAAATCTAAAAGCATTTTCACGGAAGATTGTGTTGTTACAGCTTATGAGCAGTTGACATAGTATCCAATTTTATAATCTCTTCATATATTAATGACCTAATTCAGATGACTTACTAAAATGATGGGACTTGATGATATTCGGCGGGAATCGCAGATTTAATTTAGAATATTTGAGATTTAAAATAAAAATAAGGATAATTTCTTTTTATTATTAATGTTAATTTTTTCAATGGAGAAGGAGATGAGAAGATATATATATATATATATATATATATATATATATATATATATATATATATATATATAAAAGTCTTTCACTAATGATTATTTAAATAAATTTATATGATAAATTTTATTTAATTTAAATTAAAACTTTTATTTGAATTATTGATTCAAAATTTATTTTTAAAATTTTCTACCGTTCGAGTTTTGAAATTGAATTTAAATTATAAGTTCAATTTTTTAAGTTCAAATTTAAATTCAAATTTTATTTATGAATTTGAATGGTAAATTTTAATTGGAATATGATTCTAATTTCGACTCTTGGTCACGAGCAATACCAACAAAATAAAATAGAGCTTTTATAATTCTGTTTTCTATTCCAATCTTTATTTTGACGCCTGATGATAATGAGTGATGAGGGAAATAAAAAAAAATAATAAAATTAACATCTTAAACATTTAACATCAAATTTTTTATTATTCAGAAATACAAACACATTCAAATACATTTTCTGTCTCACAATTATTTATTCTGGAAGCAGGAAACACACAAGCTCTCATGATGCCACTCTCTCTCTCTCTTAGCTTGCGTTCTGGGGATTTCAAATCAAATCCTACATCACATGAAATAAAATGAAATCAAAATCAAAATCTAAATCTAAATCTAATGAAACCAATCTCCCAACTGAAAACAAATTCAATTGATGAGACCAGAAATTGTTACAGATTAGCATGAGAAGCAACCTGCTCTGCAAACTCCTTTTTGTTCCCTTTGGGGTCTTTCCGGAACCTGGCAATCTGAAACTGCGCCAACTGTGCGGCCGTCGCGGCAGCGCCGTCGACGGCCATCTCCGCGAGAATTTCCCGATCGCCGGCGCCATCTTGAACCCGTGCCCGGAGAATCCCCCGCCGACGACGACGTCGTCCCCGAACTCCCCGCCGAGGAAGTCGACGACGAAGTCCTCGTCGGGGCTCATCGCGTACATGCACGCCTGGGACATCGCCGGGCCATCGGCGCTCTCCACGCGCCCGCCCATCACCCGCGCTATCCACCCCTGCACCGCCTCCACCGCCGCCGCCCCTGGCCCCGTCCCCGACGCCCAGCTCCGGCGGTCCGGATCGCACGGAGACCCCCCGTGCATCGCGATTTTGATCAGCCCCGGGAATTCCAGCGACGGCGTGCCGTAGATGTACGGCTTGCCGTAGCTGGCGAACGTCGGGAACCCGGACGCAGCTGATAGATCGTTCAAATAATTTTCTTTGATTTTCCAGTACAAGATCGTAGTATGCAGCGCCTGTATCGGCAACGATACACGGCTGCTGCTGCTGCTACGGCTGATTTTGTCGGTGAGCTTTTTGATCCACGCGCCTGCAGTGATTATGCATTTTTTGCCGTGAAATATTTTCTTGTCGGCGGTCGTGACCGCGACGCCTCCGTCTTTCGATCTCTCGATACGCGTGACCTCGGCGCGGTCCCTGAGCACGGCGCCGCGCCGGGCGGCGAGGGACTGGAACATGGCGAGAGCCTTCGTCGGCTTGATCACGCCGCCGACGTCGCTGGCGACGCCGATCCAGCCCTCGGGAAGAGTGAACGCGCCGGTGAACAGCTCGGCGGCGATGTCGGGGCCGACGACGCGGGCACCGATGCCGTGCTGGCGGCAGCTGGCGACGGCGGCCTGCAGGCTGGGGTCGTCGGCCGGGCCGACGTCGAAGTGGGGGGTGGCTGTCAGGACGGAGTAGCCGGCTTCAGACTCGGCCCCGCGCCACAGCCGGAGGGACTCGACGACGAGGGGAGTGTAGTAGGGCTCCGGGTAGGACGCCCGGAAGGTCCGCGACTCGCCGTGCGACGACCCGAGGTGGTGGAGGAAGTCGAATTGCTCGAGGAGGAGCACGCCGCCACCGCCACCGCCGCCGCGCTTCGCCGCCGCGTACGCCGCGCAGCTGCCCATGATCCCCGCCCCCACCACGATCACGTCGAATTGCCCCTGCGCCTCCTCCGCGTGGCCGCGGGTGAGCTCCATCCTCTTTCTCTCACCCTTTCCAATGCTCTCAAGCTTTCGCGCTTGGGCTAGTTAAACCAGTTTATAAAAGGTATATATATAAGTATACACCCCCTTTAAGGGTGTATATCTTAAATCTCATTTTATTCTGAATATGGTGAATTTTACTCGTCACTCGATGTGACGAGTAAAATAATATGCATCCCAAAATAAGGTGGGATGTAGGATGTACACCCCTAAAGTGATGATGTACATCATAAGATCCTACACCTCCCATCTTAGCTATATTCAAATATCTTTTTTTTATAGAAATGTTGTTTCAATATAACTAATTATTTTAAAAAATATACAATATTCTATTGAATTTAATAATTAAATAATTGGGTTATGGAGTGTAAGATATCAAGGTATTGTAGCATTGTAGATTTATGTATTCATATCTGTTATTCCTAGTATATTATTAGTATCATCGCCCTTTTACACTAGAAAAAATTTAACAAATTAATTTTATTAGGTAAATATATTATTAATTGTTCTCAACTAATAAACTAATAGAAGCATTCATATGATTTGATATTTTATAGGACTAAAATAAAATATGAGAAATTAGTTTCTAAAGAATAAATAAAGTATTATTATTTATATACATATCTCTTATATATTTAATTATAATTTTATTTTTATTCGATGTGAAATTATTGAGAGTCCTAACCCACAACACTCTGTTCCTATTCCCATTCAATGTGCAATTTATTTTCATCTAATGTGGAGGACTATTGGGTGACCAAAAGCATAACACTTTATTCCAATGTAGGATTATTGAAGGTGTCATAGGTTTCTAAACACATTCACCAAATACGATAATATAAAAATTCTTAGTAGTTGTGGACGCAAGAAATACTGTAACATTTTTATCCTCATTACTAAAAAACGACTCGTCAGAAAAAAAAGAGTCATCCTACATGACGACTTGCATCTTGAACTTGAAAACAATACAACGGCAAAACAATTTGGTCTGAAGAGCTCAACTCATTGTAAAGAAACATTCGAGCTTATAACTTTAATCATTTTACTAAATCCAAAATTCAAATGATGCAAAACATGCCTTAATTAGTTGACTTTTTCTGACTAGGTTGGACTTGGTTTAGCTTCTCAATGTACCTTAAGACTAGATCCTTCCCATCAATTGGAGTAAAATATGGCATTTATGATTGCATTAAACTATGCACTAATATACATTTATTTTGATGGATGCACATATATGTCATTAATTCATGTTTTATTATTTTTGATATTTTTTTAGATGGACTAATTTATAATCAAATAAAAGAATAATTTATTTTGATGAGAATGTTTTTACTAGGAGAAAAGTGCATGCTCCATAAAATAACTCATATGAGGTAGGTAATGGTGTTGAGATGTGACATTCCATTTAGATCTCTAATTAATTCTCTATCTAGGAGAATCCTTATTATTAAAGTTAGGTAAAAAAGGCACTTTAAAATTTAGGTAACTAATTCTCTAATATTTGATTGTAAAATTAAGTTTATAAAGTTTCTATGTCTATTTCAGAAGCACTATAAAGGTATATTTGTTTCACCGAAAATAAATTTTGGATTTATATAAATTTTAGGTTGAAGTAAAGTTTAGATAAAAACTATTTTTTTCTTGTTATTTATTTTTATATTTATAGAATTAAAGTTTATTCAGTTTTATTGTTTGTTTGGTAAAAAATAAATAAGGTAAAAATTATAATTTATACATAAATAATAAATTATAATATAATAAATAAAAAATAATATAATTATATTTTTATATAATTAAAAAATATAATATAAAACAACTAATGTAAATTTTTTTTATATAAAAATTATAATAATATAACAATAAAACTATAGAATAAAAAAAAATATTAATACTTAACTAACTAATTTTCATCATATTATAAATATACAAAATTAACGGAAAAAATATTAAAATTTGAATAATTAATTTTTATTATATTTTAAATATACAAACTAAATAAAAGAATAATTAGTACCATAATTAAATATATTTAAATTAATATATTGTTTTGAGTAATTCGAATTTTGATAATATTTTTATTACAGCAAACCAGACAACGAAAAAAACAGCTTATGATCGAAAATAATTTTATTTCTCTCCACTTCCATCTAAACAAACAAGTGGTGGTGTAACTGGTACTTTCTTTTGGACTCATTAATTCCTAGCAAACTCTGAACCAACTTAATTTTTGGCTTCTGTCACACTTTTGTTGTGCATGTTATACTTAGGCTAATGGACAAAAAGTAGGTCTCATTGAGCTCTCTCTCTTATTTATGGGTGTTAAATAATATGTATACGATTGTTTCACATAATTTAATGTAATATCTGAAAGAGAAGCGGAGAGTTTGAGTCTGGCGATTCAAGTTTCTAGACTTCTTACTTTATTTAATTTTTTTTCTTCTATTTCATTTAGGTTTACATTGTAGATCTACTAACAATTTTAAATTTTAAAAAATATTAAATATAAATATTAAAAATATTATTTTTTAATAGCTAAATTTTTGAAAGAACAAAGATGGTTTGAGTAGTACATAACTCTCTCTCTCTCTCTCTCTCTCATTCATGTGGGTCTCTCATGGGAGCTTTAATTGTATATATCCCTTTCTCAAACAGTAAGCTTGGTCACATGAACAATAACACTTAATTCACTCAGTCATCACATGGGTTTTCTGAGAAAAAAAACACCTAGAAAGGTAATTTAATGTGGACTTGTACTAGCAATTGTAATCAAGGAATTTGTCCAATATATGTAGTAAATATGTGCTAACTAGAAAATCTTTATTAATTTATTTATTTATTTATTTATTTATTAAGATCCTAAGATCTTTTCCTACATGCCAAGAGCAATGGTCTTACTTTTATAAATAATAATAAAATTATTAACTGTTGATTGACAAATGATAAAAGTATAATTTTATATATAAGCAGATTAAAATGTAACTTTATAAAAAAAAATATTTTTGTAATTAAACATCACAGAATTTAAAAAATAATAATAATAATAATTAAAATACCTTTTATAAATTTAGCCATTAATTTAGCACTAATTTAAGAAGTTTAATTTTTTAAAAAATTGAATTATAATTTACGCATTAATTTAAAAAGTTTTAGAATTAGAATTTAGGCATTAATTTAAGGAATTTAATTTATAAAGTTTTAAAATTATAATTTAGGTATTAATTTAAAAAAATTTAGAATTATAATTTCAACATTAATTTAAAGAATTTTAAAATTATAATTTAGTCATTAATTTATATCAATATTTTAATAAAATTTAAACATAGGTTAATATTCAAATTCAACATATTTAATATGCTTAAAAAAATTAAAATTTCTCTAATTTAGCCATTAATTTTGCACTAATTTAAGCATTAATTTTAAATATTTTAAAATTATAATTTAGACATTAATTTTAAAAAAAATTATATAAAAAGTTTTAGAATTATAATTTAGGCATTAATTTAAAGAGTTTTGGAATTATAATTTAAACATTAATTTAATAAATTTTAGAATTACAATTTAGTAATTAATTTATATTAATATTTTTTTAAAAAATTGAATATTGGTTAATATTCAAATTGACAACTAAAGATTTGTGCTATTATAAAGTCAACTAAAGAGAGCGAAAACGTACAATAGCATGAATCTCAATACAAATTTAATGATAAAAAATTTATAAGTATAGTTGAACGTGCATGTGCTTTTAAATGTATATAAACTCTACTCTCTCTCTCTCTCTCTCTCTCTATATATAT
Organism: Tillandsia fasciculata; assembly: GCA_029168755.2. NCBI lineage: Eukaryota > Viridiplantae > Streptophyta > Magnoliopsida > Poales > Bromeliaceae > Tillandsia > Tillandsia fasciculata. The sequence continues at coordinate 535,266 of CM054933.1, read as the reverse complement.
ATATATATATATTCTACAAAAAAAAGAAACAAAAAAAAAATATTTAAATTTCAAATAAATACTTAAGTAGCCAATTAGTAGCCAACACAAGATCAACTCAACCAATCAAAGTAAAAGGCTGACTTGACCACTAATTTAAAAGCTAACCATCAATTGGACTATGGAAAGCAACCAGTGAGAGATACAAGTATTTGTGCAAGAATAATATCTTGGCATCTATGTTTCTAATTAATGATAGGCTCACAACAAAGTGAGTTTTGTTTTCTCCTTTTATATAAAAACACACCCAAGTTTTGAGTGTAATAATTAATATATATTAGTGTTCAGCATGTGGTGGAGGATGAGCAAAATGCGTGGCAAATTCAGCTTCCACTTACTAAGGGAGAAGCACTTTGTGGAAAATGCCTGATTTTTCTGTGCAATGGTGGACTTGGGTCTTTTTCCTTCATGTTCCATATATATAATATTATGTATATGCGACACTTTTGTGTATGTTCTACAAATCTTAAAAAAGTGTCGCTGGCAAAAATACCGACACTTATTATGAGTGTTGCTAATGTGCCGTCGCTAGGGTGTATAGCGACATATTTTTATAATGTGTCCCAAAAATGTGTCCTTATAATCTAATTTGTTATAGTGTTCATACTATATAATATATATATATAATATATATATATATTATATATATAATATATATATATATATATATATATATAATATATATGTGTGTGTTGAAGCTTTGTTTGTGTTACCATTGTTTATGAAATTGTACATGTTAAATCACATGGCTAAAATATTTTCCTTTGGTATGTAAGGGATGCTAGTTTGTACACCATAAGGGGTGTACATCCTACACCACACCCATTTTAAAATGGGGTTTTCTTCACATATTATTTCGATATAATTGGTGAAATTCATTCTATTCAGAATAGGTAGAGTGTAGGATGTATATTCTTTATGGGGTGTACACTGATATTTATCCGTGAATTAGTATATATAGCTAAATTTTTAAGATATATATATATATTATATATATACCTTGTAAATATTCAATAAAGTAGATTTTGTTGAAGCTTTATTGCATTCCTGTTTCCTATTTGGTGGCACTTGAGGACTTTTCATCAGTGAAATATTCTCTTTGTCCCTGTCAATTAATCTTTTCCTTTCGTTATAATATATACTAGTGAAGTAACCCGCGCGATGCGGCGGATATTAAATTTTAAAAAAATAATAATTTATTAATTAAAAAATTATAGAAAAAAAAATATTTAATATGATGTAGTATTACAAAGAGTAAAACAAAAATTAACCAAAAAATACTGTTGTCACGCCACGAATTTCAAAAAGTGCAGTAATTTATTTATTTTTAATCAGAGTTTATAATTTAAAATTCAGGACTTGAACAGACCGCCACATGTACAGAAAATTTTCTGTCCATACGGACAGAGACTCTTCTATACATGCATGGCAAAGCAAGTACAATGATACAATTAGAGATGCAACAGATACTAAAATAACTGAACAAATACATAACCACTACAACTAAATACATCCACATGACATAACATAATCCACAACTGCGCTTCAATTTCAGTTACAAAACAAATCAACAAATGTAAAAAAGAACCACAATAAAAAATAAAAATAAAAAACATGACATCTTTCAACAATCAACCAATCGAAATCTAAATTCTAAGATATGAATCAGAGTTTTTTTTTTTTTCTTTTTTTTGTGATCCTACATACTATCCTGGAGTGCACTGTAGGTGGCGGACGCCGCTGCTGCAGGTTCAGCCGCCACTGTTGAATGTCTCATAATTCCTGCACCAAAGATAAAAGCACTGATTTAAAATAACATGTTTATAGTTGGCAATTTGAAGTAATTTCAAACATACAAACTCGAGATTATTTTATCTCACATATTTTATGTTTTGTGTCTTGGAATTGAAATAATTTTTGCAATTGAGATTAGAATTTCGCACCTCAATATACCACATGAAAATATTAAAATATATTTAACAAAAAATTATTTACTTATACACGGATTTCTAAAAACATGATAAATTTGCAAAAAAAAAAAATTCTATTTACATAGACAAAATATGTACTTTGATTCATGAGAAGATACAGAAATTACAATAAAAGACCTTTATCGCCTATTGTTGAATGTGTTCTCCTCCACTTTTTTTCCTTTTTCTTTGCTTGCCTGTTGTGTTGAAATGGTACAATTCATGGTCCAATTGAATTAGGTCACATATGTAATCTTTGTATTTTGCCGAACTTGCTTATTATATTAGAATTAGAATTCTACTACATAAAGTTTTAAAAGAAATCAATTATTATACTTAGAATATTAGGGGTAAAAAAGAATCAAATTACATAGAAATAAATTAAACAAAGAGACTATTATTGTAGAATAATTTGAATGAAACTTTAAAACAAAAGCTCAGATCTTGTTGTATTCTTGCATTATAAAGATTTTTTATCCTCTCATTCAAATCAGTAGCCTACTAAACAATTGACAACAAAATATTAAACAGCGCAAAAAATGAATAGTTTACAGAGAAGAGATTGAAAATAAAAACAAAGAAATAAAATATGTGGAATAAATTCTTAATTAGAAGTTGTAACTTCGTCCCACAACTAAGATCAAAATAGTAATCACTCATTTTCATGAGTTTGTGCAGCAACCGTGAAATTTAAATGATTTGAAAACTCAGAAAAATATAAATGTAAAACAAAATAATAATATAAAGAAAGCATTAGAATATGTAATTTTAAAAACTATCTAATCATTTAATAACAAAAGAATAGAAAAAAAATTGCTAAAAAACTAAGTAATGAAACATATCAGTAGTTTCAACATTTCTAGTTTCAACATGAGGAAGGAATACAAAAAGAAAGAAGAATAGAACAAACAATATAAAAATTTGAATACAAAAGAAAAAAGAAGAATCATCAGAATTAGTACCAAAAGGAGTAAAAAAAATGTTAAAAAACTGATGATGTACACTAAGTAGCAACACAATGACGAACAACTTAATGAGAGTTGTTATTATATAGCCACAAAAATAGAGGCGATTGGTTAGTCGTCAGTGTATAGGAAGCGTCATAATTGCAAAACACTTTGCCTTTGGTGGATCAATCCTAATTTTTAAAAGATATAAATTATTATACTTGTAATATTAGGAGAAAAAAGAATCAAATAACACATAAATAAATTAAACAAAGAGGTTATTATTGAATGAAACTTTGAAACAAAGGCTCAGATTTTGATGTATTCTTGCATCATGAGGATCTTTTATCCTCTCATTCAAATCAATACCTTAAAGGGAAGAGAACAAACCTTGGCGGGATCGACGAAGGGGAAGGATCTGAGGAGGCCAAGGACTCGATTGGTGACCTCGTGCTTGTCGAGGGCGGATCTTGCTGCGGCGACGGCGGTGATGACGGGCTGAGCGAAATCCCTAGATCCCGCACTATAGAGGAGGCCTCCTCTTCCACATCCATGGGCGAAGATTGGAGAGGAAGAGGACGACGATCTCAGGAGATTAGAGAATGAAATCGATAGGGAAAGAGATCAAACCTTGGCGGGGTCGACGAAGGGGATGGATTTGAGGAGGCCGAGAGCTCAATTGGTGACCTCACGCTTGTCGAGGGCAGAGCTCGCGGCGGCGGTGGGCTGAGCGAAAGCAATAGACCCCGCGCTGTAGAGGAGATCTCCTCTTCCACCTCCATAGGCGGAGATTGGATATCGGAGAGGAAGAGGACGACGATATCAAAAGACGGATCGCGTTCCTACATGATGTAAAATAAAATAATTATTTAACATAAATAAAAATTAATCATCCTATCTCTACTAAATTCATATTTATGGTGTAAGCTGTAGTACTATTTTAATTTATTTAAAAGGTTATATGATCACTTTTTATATATTTAAAATAAGCTATTATAAATCAACTTTATATATTTTATTAGTAATAATTAAAAATTATTTGACAAATTTTTTTTTAACTTCTCTTAAACATAACTGTTAACATTAACTATATACATGAACTCTCTAATAACTCGTAGTCATAACTCAAATTAATTCTCATACATAACCTTCAAAATAATTCTTTCATAAGATCCAAATTTATTTTAACATATATATATATATATATATATATATATATATATATATATATATATATATATATATATATATATATATATATATATATAATCTAAATGAGAATATGAAGTTCACATATATATATATAAAAAGAATCAAAGCTATTTTTTAAAAAATATAATAATTTTTCTTTTTTATGATATGAATTTTATATGCACAATTCACTCTTGATATGTAAAAAAATTATTTTTCTTTTTTATGATATGAATTTTATATGCACAATTCACTCTTGATATGTAAAAAAATTATGATTATATTGTTCACATGGGGTTGTGTATTTTAATTAGGTTTTTTTTTTTGAACAAAATGTCTTTTTTGTATGTTTATGTAAGTTACCCTGCATTTATTAAAGATTAAAATTCTATTTTTTGCTCCACTAATTTATAGTGTCTATTCTAATAATTATTAGCATTAACTATTA
>CM054933.1:380362-530571 GCA_029168755.2 Tillandsia fasciculata | reverse complement strand
CATCACAATCGACAAAAGCTTCGACGATCGAACTAACGGCGCCCGATTGCCAAAAGATGTTCTCCTTCAATCGCCTCTCCAGCTCCCGCAGGTCTCCGATCCCTCCCCTCTTGTTAGCCTCGAGCGAAGTTGCCGAATCCGAGAAGAGAGGAGTGCCCAACACCAAAGTTGTTTTCACTTCCTGGTTTTCGGGCTTCTTGAGGGAACTTAATAAGCTCACCTCCTGGGTATTAAAGCTCAGTAAACTTGGCTCAGTAAATGGCTTGTTTTGTTTGTTCTGCGAGTTACCGAACCGCCACGGATGCGAAGAAGCATAAGTAGTGAAGCTGCTCCTCCCAATCAGGCTATGGTTAAACAAAGAAGGATAAGGATGAATCCTGTTGTTTTGACCATGATGGATTCTCTGGCACAATCTATTCCATTTCCTCCTCAATTCAACCAAGTTATCCTACATTTAGAAAATTCACATTAGTTACTAAACATTAGATTGAAATATAAGAAAGTTCACTTTTGTTTTTTTTTTTTTTTGGTTTTTTTTTACCTTGTTGAGTGGTTGCAACCAAAGAGGCAGAGTGGTTGACGCAATGCTAGTGCCTTTGGCTTCTGGCCTGTAAGCTGAAGCTTCTTTCTCATAGCTGCTGCTGCATTCAGCACAGCAGGTAAGCTTATCTTCCTCCTCCTTGCTGCAGCTGAAAGCCTTTGGCTCCAGCATTTGGAAGGGAAACTGAGCCACCTTTGTCACCCTTGAGTCCAAACCACTGTTCAAAATAAAACAACAATAGAGAAATTTAAGTAATCTACTCTTCTTCTTTTTTTTTCTTTTTTTTTTCTTTTTTGGTGGAGCAAGAAATAAAAGACATGTTGAGTTTCCATTAGTGGAAATTGCAATATTGGGCTGGTTTTATTCTAAAGAGAGGAAAATGGAAATGACCATCCTCTCTTTGTACTCACTACTTTCACAACAAAAGAAAAGGAATGAAAATAACACAAATAAACTTAAGAAAAATCCCTATCATAGGAACAACTACAATGACACTTGCACACACACAAAAAAAAAAGAAAAGAAAATCACTATATTTATGTTAAAATGAGTCAAAATTATATGAAAAAAAAGGGGGGGACTCACCTGGGAGCTTGTAGGCTCAGTGCAAGCCCACCAGAGGGAACCATCACAGCTTGTAGGGCCCACTGTGCCTCCAATGAGAGCTTCCTCATTTGGCACCTCATGTATGTGCTGTAGCTTGAAGTGGCCAATACCCACACCCTGCTGGGTACATTGTTGGGTGAGCCATTGTTCACCTCCCACAGCATCCTCCCCACCTCCTCAATCATGTACTCCACTCCACCCCCCTCCCCATCCTTTGCTTCCCCATCAACTACCCACCTCAAATCCCCAACATGTATGATCACACACCCACCACCACCACTCTCTCTCTCTAATGCTAAGGAGCTAAGAACCTTTCTCTTAAGCTCACTCACCTTAGTGTCCACATCCCCTTTGCACATTAGCCTCAAATGGAGATAGGAGAGTTGGAACTTGATGAAGTAAGAGGGTTTGAGCTCACTTGGAACATCCCCTCTCTCAACTCTCCTCATTAGCTCACTCACAAGGATCTCATTGGTGGGAACAGAGTCCCCCACCACCACCACACTCCTCCTCCTCCCCTGCTTCCTCACCAGCACCTCCAAAAGCACCTTTAGATCCTCACTCTGTGAGGAGTGGCTCAGTGGGTTGGCTTCAGGATTGGGTTTCAGGAACTGGGTCTGCCAGAAACATCCCTGGGGATCGAAGTAGAAGGGGGGGGATGATGAGGAGGAGGATGGGGAGGGTGATGAGTGGGTGAGAGAAACAGAGGAGGAGCTCTGTTCTTCTAAGTTGTTCTTAACAGAGGTGCTGGAGAAACCAGCCTCCCTCATCACCCTGCTGACACTTGGGTCATCCAAGATGGAGATGATGAGCTGCTCGAGCTCCACTTTGATGGCCAGGAGAGGCTGCGGCGACTGCGGCGACTGCGGCGAAAGCTGCTGCTGCTGCTGCTGCTGCTGCAGCTCAATGCAGCCTCTTCTTTGGTGGGCTTGGGCTCTCTTGAGAGCAGCAATGAGGGCATTGGAGAGAGTAGGGTGGGAGTGGATGAGGGAGTTGGTGGTGGTAGTATTAGTAGCAGTAGTAGAAGAGCAAGAGGAAGTGGAAGAGGAGGGTGGAGGTGGGGTTGTAGGGAGTCTGTTGAGTGCCACATTGAAGCAGAGCTCAAGGGCTCTGCACTGGAGAGGGTGAGAAGCAGGGTGGTGGGGGTGTGATTTGAGACAAGCCCTTCGGAGTAGATTAGAGGAAGGAAATGGAGAAGAAGACGATGTGGAGGAGGTGAGGAGCGTGGCGGCGACGTGTAGAGGGGTTACTTGTGCATGGCCTCTTCTCCTGGCCAAGTTCAGGGAGAGCTTCAGCACTGTGGCTGCCTCTGCTGTGAGGGCCTGTTGGATTGTGCAAGCCCCTGTTCGCATCACTCTTCACCACCCAACCACCCCCCTCCCCCCCCCCCCCCCCCCCCCCCCCCCCCCCCCCCCACCCCACCCCACCAACACCAATATCCCTCTCCCTCTCTTCTTGTTGTTGTTTCTCTCTCTCTCTCTCTCTCTCTCTCTCTCTCTCTCTCTCTCAATCTCTCTCTCTAAGGAATTAACAAGAACAACTGACTTAAAACCCACAAAGCTAGTGTATCTACTTAACTCCTCTGTGTTACTTGTAGCTCTACTTCTCTCTCTCTCTCTCTCTCTCTCTCTCTCTAAGGAACCAATGTAGTGTAACTATGCTCCTCTGTTTTACTTCTCTCTCTCTCTCTCTCTCTCTCTCTCTCTCTTATGTGTATAATATGTGTGTATATATATATATATATATATAAGGGAGCAGGAGATAACTTTGTTTCAATGTTTTGGAATGGGGAGAGTTTTTTTGAAGTGGAAAAGAAGGTGTGGGGAGGTGGAGATATGGGGTGAGGTTGGTGCTTTATACATCCATGCTAAGTAACCCCTTTTTTTATTATTATTATTATTATTATTAATATAAAAATAAATAAATAAATGAATCTCACCTCACCTCACCTCACCTCATATTCTCTCTCTACTGTTGAGGCTCTGTGTCTTTTTTCTGTTGTGGGTGTTGCTGTTGCTTTTCATTACCACTTCAGTTGTTGTTCCTTCCTTTCCCTTCTCTTCCCACAAGCACTTTTCACTCCCACCTCTCACTAATCCATCATTTATTATGTAAAATCATTTTTTTTATTATTGTTATTATTATATACACTTATTAATGCTTAATGGTGGTGGAGCCAAAGTAAGAGTGGTTTAGGACTTGGGATGAGGACCATCCAACATGATAATATACAAATCATGACTTTTTGCATTAGTTAATTACACCACTAATATATATAAATATATTATATGTTTGTCATTAAACAATAAAAAATTTATTATTGTGAATTTCAGAAGAAGAAGTTCTGATATAATACATCTAATTTATCTATTAAAAATTATGAAGTTCGCAAGTGGAGGCGTAAGCTTGCTCATTTCGTGAAGGAAGGCGAGCGCCGTGCGGACTTCTTAAACAATTTTGCTTAAGTTCGCTACAAAACACTCTTGTTGAATATAAAATATATAAACACTATTTTTTAGTAACTTAAGTTTGTGAAATATAATAATTATTTTATATAATTTTATATGATATCAAAATAAGAGATTCTGAGTTTAAATTCTGTCTCACATTTCGAGCTAAGATGTGAGCGAAAGTGTTGAAAGATATAAAAATATCGTTCTCTAATATATTAAGTTTTTATATTCATTATTTTATATAATTTTACTGCTTTAGCTTAAAACTGTTTTTTCTGTAGTTAGATTATTAAAATGAATTTAACTAATTATTCTTTACTTGAAAAGCAGTAGTTAAAATGTTTGATAAATAAAATTACCAAAAAAAAAAACAAAAAAAACATCCAAGTTGGGATAAGAAGCTAAATATTAATCAACTGTTCCTAGTGCAAGTGGCAAAGGGTTTGGTGGTTGATACCCGAGTTCGAAGCCTAGTTGCTTCACATTTTCAGCTAAGTTTATTTCAAAAATAAACGAAGCGGATAGCATGATACCTTTCTCTAAAAAAAATAAAAAAAAAAAAAGCTAAATATTAAAACTTTACAACTGATATAAAGCTTTTACTGCTGGCTACAAAGAGAATATATATACACAGAAAATTTATCAAAAAAATCCCTGCAGTTTTATATAAAGCTTTTTAGCAAGGCAACAAATAAACAAGCTCTAACTCTTCTAGAATAAAACTTGTCATTATTTAATACAAGATTCTGTAGTAAATTTTATTTATCTCACCCTTCTTTAAGTTATTATTACAAAAAAGGCCTGAGACTTGAAGAAAATCTTCTTCTCATCATCCCCCTAAGTAATAAATCATTTAATAATATTTTACCCAAAAATATTTATATGTTTATATAAATCACTAAATATTTGTTGGAGTGAAACTTTTTTTTTTTTTTGGTAGGCATGCTTTCAGAAAGGCAGCATGAGTGTGGGCCCCACTTTTCGAATGAGTTCAGAAGACTTCCCTCCTTTCCCACATCATTCTTTGAAGGGGGGGGGCAGACAGTGCCATCAGAGACTTCAAAGGTAAGAAATGCTTGGAGGCCCCCTCAACTATAGGATATTTCCAAAGTGGGCCCTCTACTATTTCTTTTTTATGAGCTTAATTATACCTATAACCTAAGTAAAAAATCAAATTTACTCACTTTTTAATACTTCAAATTAAAAAATAAATAAATTCTCAGATAGAACAATGAAATATAAGATTTTTTTTTTTTTTATTGGTATTTTGGACATTTGATTCCATTAATTAAAAAGCAGAGTTTGTATTCTCGACATTTGATTCCATTAATTAAAAAGCATAGCTCCTATAAATGATAAGATAAGAGGTGCCAACAAAAATAATTAAAAAATGTAGGAGGACTCAACCAAAAGTTGGAGGGGGGCTATTTCAAATGCCTTAATATTTGAGGAGTGTTTTCAAACATTTTCACCAAAGTTAAAGAGCAAAGCAAAAGAGAGAAAAGGGTAAAGAGCTCCAAAAAGGAAAGGGGGGAAGGGTGGCTAAAGCAGCAGAGAATTTTAACAACTTTATACAATCACACACACATTCCCTATACCATCTCTCTCTCTCTCTCTCTCTTTTTCTTCATTTTTTTTTTTTTTTTTTTTTTTTTTTTTTGGAGAAACCATATGAGTGTTATCTCCTTGTCTCCAAAGATAAAAAGAGAGAGACACTGCTATATTCCCTCCTCCCTAAGTACCCAAAAAGCAAACCACCCATGTCTGGTCCTCTGCAAATGCATTATTTAGGGTTTCTTTAATGTGCTCTTAAAAGTCATATATACATGCTTTTGAAGACCCCTTGTGTCCTAAACCCTTTTTAAAAGTATATACAACAATGTAAAATTATATAAATATAATAATTATTTTATATATTAACTGTCCCTAGTACAAGTGACAAAGAATTTGGTTGGTGGCAAAGTTGGTAGTTGATATTCGAGACCCGAATTCGAAGCCTAGTTGCTTTATATTTTCAGCTAAATTTATTTCAAAAATAAACGAAGCGGATAACATATTATCTTTCTCACAAAAAAAAAAATTTATTTTATATAATTTTATATAATATTAAAGTAAGAGATTATAAGTTCAAGTCATGTCAGGTTCTTTCTAGACATTAGAGAGTGCATTAAATATAAAAAATAAAAAAAAAATACTTTCCTTTACTAGTATAAATTTTTTAAAAAATAATGATTATTTTTTATAATTTATAAACAAACAAACAAACTTTTTATTAAGTCCTTTTCTCCTGTGAAGTATTTTAATTAGTTCAATTTAGTTTTTGTTTGGAACTGCTAAAAAATTACATTATATACGGTAAAAGAAATATTATATTTCTTCTTGTGCATAGTAATGTTATGTTGCACATATCATAATAAATTAGTTACCATATATATATATATATATATATATATATATATATATATATATATATATATTATGAAGAAGCATAATTTTGTATACTTTCGCTTTAACTCTGTTTTAGATACTTAACATAAAGAAAAAGTATGTATAATTAATATTTATTAATTAACAACAGATCATTGTATTGTTGATGATTCAGTGTGTTTAAAAATTAGATTAGCCGTTAAACAAAAATACACAGTTCTCAACTAAAAAAATGAAAAATAATAATTTTTAATAAAATATTTAAATAATTATTTCTCCGCGCAAACTTAATTATTGATAAAGAACTATTTTAGGAACTGGTTTTCAGGTGGAAAATAATTTTCAAATCCCCTATATGTGGAAACAACCAGACCCTAACAAGTTTAAGAGGAAAGAATCAAAGTGTTCAATATTATCTATTTACGTTTTATATCTCACTCATTCAATAAATAAAATATTACTCGCTAGTCACTTGACATGTTTAAAAATATTTTATCTATTAAATAAATAAAATATGCATCATATATATTTTTTAGAATGTAGGTATAATATTGCTCTTTATAGATACGTAATTCCGAAGACGAGAAAGGAGCTAGTTTAGATTTTTCTCAAGATTTTTTTTTTTGGCTTTTATTTATTATACAAAGTTCATATACATAATTCTTTTTAACTGTGAGTATAGTTGATAGAAATACTGTTGTTCGAGCAAATAACTATAGTTCTAACTTTGATTACGCGGTGAAATAATTTTTCATAGGGTAACTAATTATCGGGTTTAAAAATATTATTATATTATCCATAGTAAGAAGTTTAATTTTTTATCTTCGAGAATTCCTGATATACATGATTTAATATGATAGTATTTTTTTTTTTACTAATTTATTTTATTTTTATAAAAGAATGATCGTAAAATCAAATATAATATTTTATTTCAAATATTAACCACTCTCCTCATCAACTAAATATATATTTTTTTTAAAAAAAAATATTCATTACATGACCTTAGTCATCATCACCCCTTCAGTGTTTTTTTTTTTAAAAAAAAAAAAAAAAAAAAAAAGAAAGGGAAAGAAATTTCTTTTTAGCTCATTTATACCCTAACCTACACTTCTCAAAAGAAGGAAAGAAGATTCTCACTTGTTATTGCAAAACTCTTTTTTTTTTTTTTTTTTTTTTTTTTTTTTTTTTTTTTTTTTTTTTTAAAAAAAGTGTGGATGTGTGCAGATGTAAAAAGCCTCAAGTCATGATGACATAAGGTATTGGTTGAAGCAGTTAGTTGCATGCAGTAAATATAGTAACCACTTTATATATATATATATATATATATATATAATATGTTAACAAAGTTAAAAAGTGAGAGCAGGGGAATGTACTGAGTATATTATTAGATCAGTGTGCATGGGCTTGTTTAAAATAATTTAGATTTTTTTTAAAAAAAATTTCCTTAATCCTTTCTTTGCCCTTTCTTTTCTTTTTTTTTTTTTTTTTTTTTTTTTTTCTTTCTCATTTGTAGCTTTTTTGACCAGCACCTTTTAACTTAAAACTTTTGGGAGCAATGTGAGAGGTGAAATTAATTGGTGCCTAGATTGAGTCCACCACATCACCCATAGACCGGGCCAATCAAAACGCGACACAATTAATCCACTTTATTAGTTAGTAATGATAATAAATAAAAATAGAATTAGGGATTGCTAGTATTTTAATTTATTTATGATTACTTATAATCAAAAATTTTCTTACTTCTTATAGTTGAATTTTGATTATAAGTATAGCAAACAAATTTTGAAATAAATGAGATGAAAATATATAAAATAATGGGCCTGAAAAAATTCGAATTTAGAATCTTCTGCTATAATATTATAGGAGACCATTTTCATTTTTAGAAACTTCTTATTTTTATTTTTCTAGCTACAGAGCATCTGAATTAACGATCAACATTATTAAACTTAATTTAGACTATTTGAAAACGTAGGTTCGAAATTTTAAAATTTTTAACATCATTTGTCTTGTAATCAAGTGATCTTAAAAATAGTCACTAATATCACATAAATTTAGTACTTTTTTATCACTGAATAAAACGACATAAAAAAATCACATTTAGTCGTAATGAATACTGATCTTTAATTTGAATATTTTATCGTCGAAAATAATTTATAAATAAATAATTCCGATTACTTCTAGAAGCATTATATATAGCTTTATTCTCTCACTCTCTCTCTCTCTCTCTCTCTCTCTCTCTATATATATATATATATATATATAAAGATTGGATTGGAAATGGATTCATGTTAGTAGATCTTCAATGGGCCTCATTTTGGATCCATGCATTGTTCATAGGGGAATCCAATTGAATTTAAAAAATATCCGGGTAGAATTCTAATTAAATTTAAAAACAATAATTTATTATCATGTAAACAATTAATTTATTTTTGTTGACCATCTCATACAAATTTTCGTCAAATTCTCTGAATGCCATTAGTACGTGACTCTCACATTTATTTATTGTACTGAAAGAAAAGGCCCATCATAGGATAATCACAATATTAGTTAAAATAAATTAATTGCTTTTGTAGTAAATCACAGTGTGTCGAATTACCTACATTTGTTCACAATATTCGGTTTTGTTAATTTAATCGAAAAATTTTGTCCCCGAGATAATAGGTAAAAATATACATAATTTACCCAAGCTACAAATGATTATTTTGATTTAGCTATTCAAAATTTTGATGTTACTATCTAATCTTTTGATTTGTTTGATTTAAATCGGTTAAAGATACTTTAGCTTTCAAATTTTATCTAAATATTTATTTTAATAAATTTATAATTGAGAGAATTATATGAAGTATATATATTAATTAAATTTATAAAAATATACTGTCGACTGACTTAAATTCAATAAATTAGAAAATTAGGTAGTAAAATTAAAATTTTAAATGGTTCGATAATTAACCAAATCAAAACTACTTAATTTTCAGATAAATTTTGTACAGTTTTAATTATCTCATAGTAATAATATGTTGCAAATTAATTAGCTACTCTACAATAATTAATGCTTTTTTAAGGGGACAGCAGGTGAGCAAAGCATGCAGAGAGCCTACAGATATCTATATTTATGCATCACCAGCTACAACATGTAGGTTAAGAAGAGACCACATATTGATATATATAATAATAATAAATATTATAAAGGTGGTGGTGCATATGTATATATTCGTACATTACGTACGTACGTACGTAAGAATAAAGGTAGTGCATGGGAAACTGATCATGAGGTGTGGGGGTGTGGAGAGCGATGAATGAATGAATGAATGAGTGAATGCATGGCCAAAAGCATGCATGCATGCACCTGGAAAACAACAAGCCAATCCCCAAAATAAAGAGAACCATAATATATATATATATATATATATATAACTAGTTGGGAACAGTATTTTTCTTTATATTCAGCATTCTTCCTCACATTTCGAGTCGAGATTTTAATAAGTTCCAGATGTGAACTTGAAGAGAAATTTGATTTCAACAGTAAATCATATCAGATAATATCAGATAGTCATTTTTCTGCAAAAGCTTAAGTTATCACCTGATAATAATAATGATTTTAGTATTCATATTCAACTCACTCTCTCTCTCTCTCTCTCTCTCTCTTTCTCAGTAGACAAAATGATAGAGAAAGGTTAGAATATTGTAGAAACATAGGCATGCTACAAATGAACTGAGCACAACCCAACATGCTGCTGTAGCAATGAGAGCAGGCTCTGTCACAAGACTACGTACAGATCTCGTGAATAATAATAGTAGTAATAATAACATATGCAACAATATGAGTCTCTCTCTCTCTCTCTCTCTCTCTCTCTCTCTCTATATATATATATATATATATATATATATATATATATATATATATATATATATATATATATATATAGAGTTTATATACTTTAAAAAATACAAGCTCAAATATGTTTGTAAATTTTTATCATTGAATTTGTATTGAGATTTGTGCTATTTATTTTTTCTTTCTCTCTCTTTAGTTGACTTTATAATAGCACAAATCTCAATGCAAATCTAATAATAAAAAATTTATAATTATATTTGAACTTATACGTACTTTTGAAAGTATATATATATTAGTGCTATTAAGTTTTTGACTATTGGATTAACGGTAGAAAAGTTGATAGCACCAAATATTTTGTGCTATTAATAGCATAATAGTCGAACTCTCTCTCTCTCTCTCTCTCTCTCTCTCTCTCTATATATATATATATATATATATATATATATATATATATGAGTAGAGCTTATATACTTTCTAAATCCCACTGAAAAATGAATAAATTAATTAGTGGTGCATGTGGTCCAAAAGTAAGAATTTATTCACTATATTACAGGATATTGACACAATAAAAAAAATAAAATATTATTGTCTATTGTTTGGGAATGATATACATTATTGGCATAGCATTTATGGCACGTATCATGCCATTCAGTATGTGATCCTGTAATGTTTGACATGGTCTCGTACCACAATATTTAAATTTTTACCCTAAAAATACTCCAAATTGACTAATTTAGTAGTGCATAATAAGTGGGGGTCAGGAATAGAACTAGTCTAATAAATGTATCCATTCCAAATCTCATCTAAAATATTTTCATGAAAAAAAAGAAATTGCAATTAATACATGTTGGAGGTTTTGAAGGAGGACTCACATTCACATATTAGTAACTTTTGAATTAATAAGTGGTTGTTAATTTCTATAAAACTTATATATAATATATATATATATATATATATATAATATATATATATATATATATATATAATGTAAAGCTTCAGTTCTTATATCATAAAAATACGACTATTAATTTTGTATCGATATTTCTGATATAACACGCAATAATTTATGCTTTTACAGTAAATCGGTTGCTTGGAAATAAAAGTGATAGGAAATAGTGATGGACCATTTGGGCCCATAGTGTGTGTTTGTAAGTAGGCACATATAGTATTGGTGGTCCCCTGAATAGATAGAATCTTGCAGTAGTACAATTGAAATGAGGTTAAATGAACAGGACTCAACAAAAGGCTATATTATATATTAAGACCAAGTACTGTTTGAGTACATACTACACTTATGACCACCTTGTACATGGGACCCTCACTACACCTCAACATCTCTCTCTCTCTCTCTCTCTCTCTCTCTCTCTCTCTCTCTCTCTCTCTCTCTCTCTCACTCAGGTGATGAGAATTGAGGAGTCTATTTTCTACACAAGGATATGGGCCCCAGTTGGACCAATAGTAATTGTAGCCATGTGGATAGGCTGAAATGCTTGACTCCATTTGGTTAGACCATTTCAAATGATCTTCCCTTTTCTTTTTCTTTTTTTTTTTTTTTTTTTTTTTTTTGTTTTTGTTTTGGTTTCTTTTTCTTTTGGTGTTGGAATGGAATTACAAGATGATTTACTTCTTTTATTAAGTTGTTTTGATCGATATGAAAACTCTATTTAGTTCTTCTGATATGAATGTATATATAACAGCTGATTCAATTATCAATAGATCGTGTTAGAAGATTTGACAGTTGATTTAACGATAACTGGTTTATTAGAAAAGCTAAATTAAAATAAATAATTCGATGATCGACGAAGTGCATGATTTACCCTGAATTTCTTTTCTTGATCCTCTATGTTTAGTTATGTTGAACTGTGAGTGGTGTGAGCTCAATATATATATATATATATATAAAGGTTAGGCTTATATTAGTATCACTTAGAGGTTTCGTTTGTTTGAAAAGAACTGGTTTAGAATATATGTCGTTCAATTAAAACATTTAATACATTTATATATACAACATCGAGAAGCAGCAGTTATAAATTAGAGCTTTTATTTTTAGAGGATAGAAAGAAGAAGAAGAAGAAGAAAACACTAAACCTTCCCAGCAAATAGTGTTTATATATACCTAAAATACTTTTGAATAGTGGATTTGAAGGTGCATGGAATGGGAATGCATTTTGAATTTGTCATGAGAGAAAGGGACATGAAATCAGATCACAAAAGCAATTGTTGCTATCACAACTTACATATGTCCCCTCTTCTGGGTTCAATCCACAGGGCACATATATGCATGTATAAATATATATATATATATATATATATATATATGTGGGGGGAGGGGGAAAAAGTACCCAATAGGAAATGAGTGATGTGAACATTTTATTTTTTAGCTTTGCAGCTTCCTAGAGAAGCACAAAGGCATATATATGCATGCAGTGCATGCCACAGCACAAGACAAGCTAGGTGGTGAACAAAAACGCTGAAGCAGGAACAAGTGATAGAGAAAGGAAAATGTAGAGATAGAGAGAGAGAGAAAGTGATTCTAGGGTACATAGAGAAGTGCTTCTAATGGGAGCATATGCAACACAAGAGAAGACACTGTGTGCTTGATAGATAAATGGCATTGTGATGTGGGGGGGACAAATCAGCTTAGGATACTAAGGAATGTGAGAAAATGCCAAGGGGATGGTAACACTATGCCCTAGAATTCCCCCCATTAGGGGTATTTAGGGAGGGGGGACCCCCACCATCCTTTGGAGTGTTGCGCATGCCTCTCTCTCTCTCTCTCTTTCTCTCTCTCTCATGCACATTCTTTCTATTATTGCTTGGACCTAGTCCGCCGCATCAATCGTAGACTACTTATTGATCTGCCGTCCAGCCCATCTTCTACATTAAGTATCACCACTGAATAGTTCAGCTGGCAGAAACACTCTCAATTAAGGCATTCGGTTCGAATCCTATATTATGCTAGACTAGAGTGTGCGCTTAGACCTATTCGAAACTTCAAAAAAGATACGTAGAATTAATTTGATAAGACACTTATGTAATAGGTGGTTGAGATTTAGGGCCGAGTGAGATTGTATCTCAAAGCAGATCAACTGAATAGTCCACAGCAGATGTTGTGGACCAAGTCCATATGTACAATAATCACAATCTCATTCCCTCCTCATTCTTAAATCTCATTCTCTCTAAATGTAGTTGGGCTCACCTTTTGAAGCTCCATCTACATGGATTCTTTTTGTCAGTATAAAACCCATCAGTCCTATCAAGAGGGTGGTGTGTACAATTTCCTGTCTTTGGGCCCAAGGAGGACTAATAAGACCAAAAGACCAAGTTGGCATGCCTACAGTTTGATTCTATAATGTATGCAACATCTTTATTCTTCAGGAAGTATGGGATAAGTAGATTTGCATTGGCCCTTAACATATTCCTTTATTATTCTTATTCCCCTAATTGGAAGGATCATTTACCAGCTACCTTTTTGCTCTTCCTCCTTGGTCCAAGTGTTGAGAATTTCTTTAGCATGAGAATTTCCTCCTCCTCCTCCTCCTCTCTCTCTCTCCTCTTCTCTCTAATGAACAAATGATGATAAGAAAATCAAAGATCACAAAATTATTAATTATCATTAGCAAATTAGGGTATATAAAACTGATTATTTCTTTTATGTAAATACTAACTAGGTTCAGTACATCTATTCCCTCAATAAAAATTCCTGCTATGTTAATATCACTAGTGGAAAAGCAACAGCTTTTATTATTTATTCAGTTATTTATTTATCTTGCACAAAGTGAGCAATACATTTAGATGCACTAGGAGGAACTTCTCTCTTTTTGAGTTAAATGCTTTTAAATTGACCCCTAATCTCAGTGCAAATCTTTTACTAGTAGCAGGTCCAGTGAACAAATGCTGATCTAGAAGAACTAAAAGAGTTGTTGTTGTGGTTGTTTTTTTAATTACCTTTTTACATTGTAAAGTGCTCTTTAATGTTTCTCTTTGATGTAAAGTACTCCTATCTATTCACCCACCAAAAAGAAAATATATAAAAAAAAGATAACAAATTTGAAAAAAAAAAGCAGGAAAAGTAATGTTGACACCAGCAAAAGTTGCAAGTCTCACAAAACATTACAAAACACTAAAAGCATAGCATTCCACCTAGAGCACAAAAGCTTTTGGGGCTCATTTGTTCAAGTCCAACAAAAAGGCATACTTTTTTACACAGAATCTTTGTACATCAAAAACTTACTAGAATAAATGCTTGCCAAAGTATGATGATAATTGAAGTTATACAACAGAGAAAGCTTTGTTCTATTGTTCTTCATGTTTCTAGACCTTCAGAAATAATTGAGCCATGCATTTGGAAATTAAACTATAAATGCATTTCATCTTTTTCACATTGGCAATTCTCATGCATTATCATACCTCAGGGGTTTCATCATCCTTTTGGAGTTCTCATGATCTATTTGCTTCGGCGCCTCAACACTATGAATAGATATGGAATCACTATGTTCGATGAATTTTCACCAGACTAACCATTACAACAACTGCAACGAAAGAGAACCAGATTTCAGTAACTTTCTTAATTTCCAAATGTCCTAAGGGAGATGAGCACTTATTTAAAGTATTCGTCTACAAAAACAACCAATCAACAAAGGAACTACCCACAGGGTATAATGCTTACTATAGCCACCAGTATTAGAGTTAATTGCTAGAAACAAACACCAAGCATAACAAGATGAATGTGCAATGCATCAGATGTCAAAATCAACTAGAGATCAGTAAACGGCCATTTTCGACATTGTTTTGTAAATTACTAGCTCCTGATTGATCCATAAGACTAGCGACAACTATCTACAAGACGCACATGAAAGCAGAAATGTGCCGAAAAATTTCATTTATGTTCTAAAAAAAAAAAAATCTTCCAAGAAATAGAAATACAGTTATGAGATGGACAGCAAAATTATTGGTTCTTTCATCTTTTTCTACATTTTTAGTACAAAAAAGAAGGACGATAAGATGTATAGCTTTGGCATTTTCCATTGTCAGCAATGTGATGCAAGTGATTCTTCGAAAAGAGCTTTTCTTGACAATGCACTTTTCAATCAGTTATCTTACGAAAGAAGTACCAAATTTCCATTGTGTCATACAGCAAAAGATGCAACATGAGAATAGGGTCATACGATTATTTTAAGGGTCAAATTGCAAAAACTAAGCTGAGAACAAACACAACAAACATAATAACCATACCAAAATAACTAATAATGGCCAAAGCACTAAAATGCATAAATTGAGAATCATGGCTATGGTAGTAATATGTAGTGGCTGGGCCTTTTGAGAAGGAACCTAATATTTAAAATGGTCTCTATCCAAAGCTTGGGTTAAAGAAAAAGAGAAAATGTGGAATTGCACCAAAATATGTTTCATAGTGTATTCCAAAATGATTACTGATTCGACTTTGGACAGTAAATCCAATAACTGATATGACTGCCGGTGAGGAAATATGTTGAACCGAAGAAGTTACAATAACATAATATAAAGTAAAAGGAAAAAAAACTTTCTCCCTCTAGAGGGTTGCAGTATCTGTAATTAAGTACTACCAAATTCAATGGGAAAGTAGCTGCAGGAAGATTTAGTCACCTGATGGAGTTTCATGATCATTTATTTAATGCCTCAACATGATAACTACAGAAGAACTCAGTGGTAAAAGTTACAATCTATTTTACACAAACTTGTTTACTTCCACAAATACTCTAGAAACATATACAAACAAGCTTCATTAGAAGTTTCAAGTCCCAAATATTTGCATCCTGTGGTTTAATACATCTTTATGACACAGTTTTCCACAAAATGCCATTCTACATTATAACTATCAAAGTATTTACATGTAACAGATGGTTATACAATAAAAAGCTCAAAGAAAACATAGGTATTATGATTTTTATATTGGCATGGTAAGAGAGGCATCAGGTAAAAAAGAATGACTTCTAAATGAAAGCAACAGCATATTAACACGAGCACAAAATTATAAAGAGAAACTGTTTTACATAGTTATTATTCTGATCAATTGAACTGCAATGTAATAACAACTCAAACAGACACACGACTCATTTTAAGTCATAGGCAGTAATACATGAAATATTGTAAGAAGGAACATGAAAATGTCAAGAGGGTGCAATTTGATGTCCGATAATTACTAGGTGTAAATCATTCAAAATCAATTATAACATATAGGTAAGCAGATTAAAAGTACATACACTAATTAGTAGATAATTGCATTTTGGCTGTTTAGCCTTTGTAGAACTATATTTTGTCTAATATATGTGAAGCACTTGCTTCTTCATAAGATATACACCCTATAGATTTCTGCTGCAACAAAGGTAGAAGTTTCAAACTAGAGCTTCTATTTTTAATGCCTAAAAATTTGTTTCAGCTTCTGGCAACAGCAGAAGCTCCAAAGTTTTCGTCGCTAAACATCTAGTTGCTGTTTCTCGAAGCAGAGAAGCTGTTCGAGCATTCAGGCCAAACAAGCCCTTCCAATAGGTGTAAAGAACAATTTAATCCTCCCTCTCCCTCTCTCTCACTCTCTCTCTCTCAATCAGAAAAAAAGGAACAATTTCAAGATGGCCAAGCTAAACTTTAACCTTCTTTTTCCGCAAGAAAAATGAATGAAAATGAGAAAATTATCACTCAAAATGCAAAGCAGCATTGCAAATAACTCCCTCATATTTAATTGGCGATATGTGTAGTAACGTACGCAAAAACGAAAATCAATTAAAAACAATCACATACAGACAACAAACCATACCCTACAAAGGCTTGTATTGCATTTCGTGGCCATAATCATCTCATTCCACGGCGCCAGAGAACTTGTTCGTCAATCCTGGAAAGAATTTCATCATCCAACCGCTTCCATGTCCTAATCATCTCGACACCCATCCATGACTCTTTCCCTTTCTTAAGCTCAGCAGAGATAACCCTAGTCCTTCTATGCCACCCCACTCTCCCATAACCATGGTACCCAAAACCTCCCCCATAACACACCCACATACTGTCTAAGTTGCCACAAAAGTCATTGAGATGATCGTGGCCAAGAAATACAGCTTTGACATCTCCGAGAGAGATTAGGGTTTTTAGGACTCCAGAGTTCACCGATGAACAGGCAACACCCTCCTGGAATTGGCCATGGAAACCCTTGTACCACAAGTCTCGAACTTCTGGAAATGGGATGTGAAAAAATGTAAGGGCTGGAGCTTGGGAAATCCCCTGTAGTTAAACAAATAGATTATCTCATTAGCAAAGCGTCCAATAAAGTCTGTCATTGTCGATAAAGAAGTTCAGGTTAAAATGCAACTACATAACGTTTTTGTAGGAGCCCCAGAGATGAGGTTCATAAATGGTCAGGAAAGATAGTTTGAGTTCGGGGATATGCAGTTATTAGGCAAGCTGAAAAATTGGAACAGATAATGAATATCTCAGAAGAAAACAGGTTTGATCTATTTCAGCAACTATTTACGGTTTTCTCCTTGTTTTAACATGTTTATTTCAGATTGTAATATAATCTTAAATATTCCTTATTTTGCACTCAGAAATGTCACTGCGCTAGTAAGGTATATCACATGAAAACTGCATGCTCTTTCTTGGGTTCCTACAAAGGAACCTACATGATGTTAGACAGCTTACAAAAGTCGAATATTCAAACCACAGTTTAGCTAAGAAAATTTCCATTAGATTTCAATAATTTAACCAAAAGTGGGTTATGCCTCCTCTTCATCAGTTCCACTTTAGTCGGATCTGGCTATATCTAAGGGGACTAAATCTTAAAAAATATGGAACATAGCTGAGCTCTTAGAAGATAAAAGGGAACAGTCAGGTATCATATTTGAATTCAACAAAACTAAACCAACCACTACTTATTATGTTACAATATTGACTCATTAATAATATTTTAGAGAAGGCCTTCTGAGGTACAAGTAGCATTACTCTTTTTAGCATGCCATAGCAAGGAGTACCTGAAGCTCGTGTGTAGTACGGAGCCACGTGAGTTGAGATTCCTTGATCCATCCATAAGTTCTAACTCCACTAACAACTGCGCGATCACCACTATCAAGGAAGTAGAGATTAAGCACACTATTGTTAGCCATCCCCGACCCAAACGCACCATGAACCCTGATGTTGTAATTACCAAAGCCATCGATTACAATTCCAGAAGGATTCACTTGGGAGACAGAGTAGTCCATGAGGGACATGAAGGACATGAGTTCCTCGCGAGTCATAGTGGATTCTTGGTCATGGTTGCCCAAGATTGCAGCCCATGGAATCTTGGATTCCATGGCAGGTCCAAGGGCTTTGAATAGGGACTCTGCTGCATCTGTGGCACTGGTCCCAAATATGTTATCCCCTGATTCAGATTGAAACTGAAAGTGAAAAGATTCTACAATGAAACCTTTGCCATAAGAGATGACCCAAAATAAGTTAAAAAGTATAAACTGTTAAGAAAAATCAGTCAAAGCAAAACACTTTCCGAGAATTAAGGCTTCAAATTGTTTAATAATATCTTCCATTCTGACTATTTGCAATACCTCTATAAAAATGAGCAATGTTAATTTCCTTTCGACATAAGTTCTTCAATGGACTATTATAGGAATTAACTTTCCAAGTGACCAATCCAGTTAAGAACTGCTTCTTTACTCAATTAAACCTCTTAAGTCGTAGGAAATTTACAAAATCGAATACTCAATTAAGCCTCCTAAGTTGTAAGAAATTTACAAAATCCAGGCCTTTCAGCCCGACGAGGTCATTCTTATGAATATCATTATTTTTCTATTCTAACTGAATTAATGATTTGCATCTAAGTCTTTACTAAATGATATTTATTAACTTTAGCCATTAACTTACAGGACGACATCCGACATGGATTTATTTGAGAAAATGGGATGAAATTTGAAACATATAGAACAATAGCGACTCAACTGATTACTAATAAATTGATAGCTTTACTCTTTAAATTCGTCTTACAAGATCTCTTCTCGAAATTTGTTCAGTGAAAATTGCAATTTGAAGCTAGTACCAGATAGAAACAAGCATTCTTTTGTCAAAGTTTACTCTTATATCTCTTCTATGGCTAATTCTCTTATATCTCTCCGCAATGTGGCTCTTTTCCGTAAAAGATTCAACTTTATCTACAAACCAATAAGCATTACACAAAGGAGAAACCCTAATAGCAACAATTGAGTAGAAGAATACAAAGAGGAGGAGACCTGTGAACGCGATGAGATCGGGCTTTTCAGCTTCGATCATCCTCCTCAAGAACCGCGTCGTGTTGAGATCCGAGCACCGATGGAGCTCCCCGGGGGGCACATCTCGGCACCGCGTCACCACTCCGTTCCCGAAATGCATGTCGGCGACCTAATCGACCCACGGATCAACCGAAACGCACACCCAAACCCTAGAAAAACCCTAGGAAAACACGCCGCGGGAGCGGGGTCTCGATCTCACCTGGAGGATCTTGAAGGAGCCGTCGTAGCGGAAGCGGAGGGGGAGATGGGGGCTTCTCTTGATGCGGGGGACGGGGCATGAGGGTAAGACGAAGGGGGAGAGGAGTAGGGAGAAGAGGAGGAGGAGAGAGACGAGGATGACGAGGAGGAGGAGGAGAGACGAGGCGAGGGGTCGACGCCATGTATGCGAGTTGGAGCTCACCATCATTTTCTCGTCGTCTTCTTCTTCTTCTTCTTCTTCTTCTTCCTCCTCCTCCTCCTACGAAGACCTATTGGGCCCCTTATCGGGCCGGATCACTACTCTTATTGGGCCAGATCGCTACTCTCATTGGGCCGATCCACTATTCTTATTAGGCCGGTCCAATTTTTACTGTTTTGGTGGACCTCACCCCACCAACTCGGATTTTTGGGGGAATAATTTAACACACATCTTTTTTCTAATAATAATAATAATAACAATAATAATATAAAAATAAAAAATATATATAGGACTTATCTGAATTATGAATCATTTTGATTTAATTATTCAATATTTTAAAAATATTTTAAAATTTTAAATTTGCTGTTTAATATTTTACTATGTTCGACCTCAACATTTAAGCTAATGATCCACAATAGCAATTTAACAATTTAAACGATTATTTTTTAAAAATTTAATTTGATATTAGAACAAAAGGTCTAAAGTTTGAAGTTCACAAAAGTGTCATTGCTTTGCTCCTACACTTTTCTCTTGTTTAAATTTGTCCAAAAGTAGGGAGAAAAAAAAAAAAAAAGCACTTTTTAGATTGCTTTTGGAGTCTACATGAGAATTTATTACTCTCTTTGACTATAAGGAAGGATTTGATGCAAGAGTTAGATTGTTCTCTCTAATTTTGATTTCGATACGAATGGAACTTCATAATATAAAACCAGCGGTTTCGCTTTATTTTCTGTGATATTAGTTACGGTAATATCTAACAAAATTAATATAAAATTAAAAAACATTATATCTTATTATAAAGACATAATATTTATTTATTTTTTTCATTCAATGTGAGAACAGGATCAAAGATCAAAGACTACTATGGTTCATTTCCATGATTCTTTTTAATTAATTTAGAATATATATATATATTTTAGTTGTTGACTGGCATAATAACCAAAAGACCTGGTCGGTGGCAAACCAATAAAGGGATCATTATACCATCACAATGACTTGGAATAAGCATTGACTCTTCCACAAACACAAACACGAACACAAACACAATATTCTATTGCGCGACAAATGTCGCCCCGTGATTGCTCGTGTTTTATATATATCAGTATCAATAAAATATATTTTTATTTGTGCACCTTACAGGATCAATCGAATGTCATTCGTTTGGTTCTGTGTCGCTACCAGGTGACGAAATTATGTCTCGAAACTGTAGGTAACGGACATGAGCTTTTCGTCAAAAAGACATTAACTCAGGAACAAAAAGTAAAAGCTGTGAGCCCCACATTTAGAGCTATAGTGAGATATAAGCATTTAATCAGGATTTATCCTTGGAGTTTCAGAGAAATTAGATCCAGTTAACTTTGAATAATTTTTTGAGCCAAAAAGCACAATACCCCCCCCCCCCCCCCCCCCTTCTTTCTCCTCTTTCTCTTTCTTTGTTATATAAAGGAATACATTCTTTGTACCATTCCCAGCAAGAAGGGAGCCATGGAAGATGCGAAGGGCGAGTACGACCATTACTGGGAGACGAAGCACTTCCTCGAGAGCGAAGAGCTCGAAAGGTTTTATAATCCTTCCATAATCTTTTCCTCATTTGGGTATGTTTTGTTTCATCATAGTCTTTATGTAGCACTACTTGTAGTGTTTCCCTCTCTTTTCAATTTTGAATCTAATTACTGCTGCTGCTATTTGGGGGTATTGAAGCATGTGGGGAATAGAGGAGGCCATTTCGGGCTCCTACGATTCGAGCTCTGCCTCCGTCGCTGATGCCATCGCGCCCTCAGTCGCCAAGAACATCATGATGGAGAGGGACCGACGAAGGAAGGTCAACGAAAAGCTCTACACCTTGCGAAGCGTTGTCCCTAACATTACAAAGGTAAATTGGCAGCTAGTCTGCACCCCACATAGAATATCTTACTTAGTACATCGCTTCTGTTTACTGAAAAATACTCCAAGTATGACAAGGAATGCATACCCCACTAGTGAAACATAGTAAGGAGTAAAATAAGAATAACCATATCAGTCACTGGATATGTAGCTTACTTATTCTGACGTCCAAACAAGCCCTTGTATGTATTTGTGATCGATAATTTGACTAATGGATGGACTACTGCTGAGTGGAGTAGATGGACAAGGCATCAACCATAATGGATGCAATCAACTACATTCAGGAGCTCCAGGAGCAAGATAGAAGGATGCAAGAAGAGATAACCAAACTCGAATCGGAGAACACAGTGATTGGTGACATCGAACGCAACAATCTCCTCGTCGCTTCACAAAGGAAGAAGAGAAGTACGCAGAGCTCATCGTCGCTAGCTTCAGGGTCTTCGAGCTGGTCGCCACTCGAAGTCACACAAGTAATAATCTTGCTCTCTCTCTCTCTCTCTCTCTCTCTTTCTCTCTCTCTCTCTCTAAACTACATAGATATAATGTTGAAAAAATCCAGTACTCGCCCCGATACCAGATTCTCTGAATCCGCAACCCGCTTCGATACTGCAATCCACTCTGGTACCGCATAGAGTTGGGATTCCGCAGCGGAAACGTCAAATCGAATTTTTACCAAAAAATTCGTCTCCTCAACAAAACTGAAACCAATACAACAACAAAGAGAAGAAAAAACCAATACAAGAAAATATGCGGGTGAAATAAGATTCATTAACCAAGAGAATAATTATACCAATTACACAGACTTCTATTCTGCAATAGAGTAGCTCCAACCCTAGCCCTCCTCCTGAATCTCTCTCACCATTCTCTCGTCTTCTATAAACCTAGAAGACTATGAGTGTGGCTAAATCCTAGCCTCCACCACCTCCTTGGGTGTTACCATCACCGTAGGTGTGGATACCACTATATAGGTGTAGCTAAATCCTAGCCCCCATCACCTCCATAAGTATTACCACCACCGTAGGTATATTCATCCTTAACACCACCGTGCTGTGGATAACCACTATATGGGTGTGGCTAAATCCTAGCCCCCACCACCTCGATGGATATTACCACCACCATCTCCATGGGTGTGACCACGTTAACACACCTTAGAATAATAATACATATGCTATATTTATAACTTACATCAAAAGCTATCCAAATACTAGTCTAAATAGATTTTTATTCTAATTAATATTTAAATTTTAACAAACTTATCTCTTTAAGATTTAAATATTAATCTTAATCCAACTAGAATTCAACTACAAATCTAATCAAATCCTAACACATAACATGAATGCAAGTGCACACAATTAAAAGACCTATGTACTGAGAGGGAAAAGATTTTGAATGTTTTTATTTCTTGTTTATTTCTCCTCTTCTATTTTTGATTTTTCTGGTCTTGTGCAGCTTAGGGTTTCCAAAGTTAGTGAGAGGATTTCAACTGTTGAAATCACTTGCAACAAGAAGAGGGATAGCATGGTGAAGCTGTGTGAGGCTTTCAAGTCTCTCAACCTCAAAATAATCACAGCAAACATCACCTGTGTTTCTGGAAGCATCTCACACATCCTTTTTGTTGAGGTAGCTCTCTCTCTCTCTCTCTATGACATCAGCATGCTGAGGTGATGGTGCTGACCAGTTGACTCAAAACTTTCGGCCTTATCCAAGCTGGACGTGGGTCAACTTACAATTAAAGTAGTAGAACATAATTCCCCTTTTCATACTGATATATTCTCAGAGAGTGAATAAAAGTAGTAGAACATAATTCCCCTTTTCATACTAATATATTCTCGTAATATAGTCCTTTATACCTAATTCCATTTATTTATGGACATGATAATAGAAGTACCTAAGGCCGATAAAAACTAAAATCACCACTTCTACTTCTACTTCTACTTCTACTTCTACTTTTACTTTAAGTAACATCCAAAGGCTATCTTAAAAGAATATTTCTTCTAAGAGTACTAAACCATGTTACTACCATACCATTTGATGGAGTAACATCTTTTTTCCAATCTATCTCTTTTCAGAGTGACGGAACGGATTATGCCCAGATGAGGGAAAAGGTTGCGGCCGCCGTTGCTGAAGTTGGTGCTCCAAGAAGTCCTATGAGTTATATGAGTCTGCAGATGTGAGGAAGATCAGTGAAAGAGCTCTCCCCCCTCTCTGAAGGCTGTTGTTTTAGTTCAAAAGAAGGATATCATATTAGGGGATTGAGAATCCTATATTTCCAATTTTCCAAGCTTGAAAGGAGAATTGTATATATCACTTTAATATGCCTACAGTAATTGGTATAGGTTACATCTAAAGGCCATGTTTGGATAGAGCTATTCAAAAAAGCATGAAGAAATTTTCATTCAATTCTCCCAAATCTAATCGTATCTCATCGTGCAAGTGCAGAAACTTGAAACTGAAGTTGCCATAGAGATCCAAGTGGCGAAAGCCTTCACTCAAACAGCAGTGCCAAAAAAAGTTCCAAACAGACCAAACAAGCAGTAAATATCTGAAAGTTGAAAAGAAAAGCATTGGAGCTACAAGTGATATAGGAGCAAAGCCTCAAGATAAACTGGGCTGTCCTTTTCATTTCAAACATATTAATTTATTGCAATTAACCATTCATCAAATACTAACTCTCTAACAGTACCTTAAGTGTTAAATAAGATCCTAGTAAGTTCCAGATGTTAAACACTACTTTGAAAAGGAAAAAAAAAAAATGGTTGCTCAAAGCCAGGATATTAGATGCATGATCTTTGTTTTCTTTACCGATACTAACCATTTCCTATTTAACTTACCGAAGTAGTAGCTTACAGAAAAGTTTCAGGTTCTGGGATGTGACCTTGACTTGGAGCCCTTATTAACTATGTTCTGAAGCGCCGCTTTAGCTTCCTCCAGAGTCTCCACTCCATGGTCTACTTCAAAGGACAACCTTTGAATGTTGAACTGCATTTCAAACAAAAAAGAATTCATTTGGTCTCAATAAAATGTGCACTCCAAACAGAAGACAGAGAAAGAAATGATAGAAATTGTCACATGCTAATGCAATGTTAAATAATTTATCACGTAAGCCCCCGGAAATAAAATCTCAAACCATTTTATGTATGAGAACCTTCTAATATCAATACTTGCTCTTCTAGGCCTATGATTTCCTAATCCATATGGAAATAACTTTCGATCTCTGTTATTACAATTGGCTCATCTGGGGATCCCAACCTCATTTTCGTGCCAAGCGATTGGCACAGTACATGTTGCCTGTGTGGGTTGGCACGGGCAAAATTCGTGAGTAGTACCAACATTTTAGTTTAGGCATATAATACCTGTGCACCCTGCCTGACACGAATATCGGTGCCTTTGCTGTCTATTGATATGAAAGCCGCATCATCTACTTCCACTTCTGCAGATAAGAACTCTTTAAGTGGCTTTGAGAAGATCGCATTAAGTTCCTATATAAGAAGCAGAGTGAGAGAAATGAGTCACACATTAGACAGAAAAAAAGCTTTTGAAAATAGGAATTCACTTATTACCTGTAATTGTTTCTAAATATACAAATATACATATACATATATATATATATATATATATATATATATGAGTCTGGCTACTATGCTATCGATAGCACCAAACACTTGGTGCTATCAAGTTTTCCACTACTAGATCTACCCCTTTGATCATTTCCACCCCTATATATATATATATATAGAACTAGGCTACTATGCTATCGATAGCACCAAGTTATTGGTGCTATTAGGTTTTAGCCATTGGATTAAGGAATGTGCGGTTAAGATGATAGTGGACCCCTAGGATTTAGTGAGTAGTTGGGAAAATAGTATGATCTAAGGTGTGGAAATGATCAAAGAGGTAGATCTAACGGTGGAAAACTTGATAACTCCAAGTGCTTGGTGCTATCTATAGCATAGTAGCCGGATATATATATACCTTTGTAATAAAAGTACACCCAATAATCTGTCCCTCTTTAGGGATATAAGGAAACCCAACAAGCTGACCCTCTTTAAGGAAAAGAAGGAAATTTCTACCCTCCGATTAGACCTAAAGCATGTTCCAAAGGTTCCATTTCGCTTTAAAGGATAGGGAGGGCTGAAGAGTTGTGTACGTGGTGTGTGTGTGTGTGTGTGTATATATATATTATAGAGAGAGAGAGAGAGAGAGAGAGAGAGAGAGAGAGAGAGAGAGAGAGAGAGAGAGAGAGAGAGAGAGAGTCCGGTTACTATACTTTTATGAGTATAGACCCCTTCGTACTCATAAATTTTCGGCCCTTGGATGAAGGGATGTGCGGTTAGGATTATAGCGGTCCCCTAGGGTTTATACTATTTCACCAACAATCCACAAAACCCTAGGGGACCACTATCATCCTAACCGCACATCCCTTCATCCAAGGGCGGAAAACTTATGAGTACGAAAGGGTGTATACTCATAAGAGTATAGTAGCCCTACTATATATATATATATATATATATATATATATATATATATATATATTGGCATGTAAACCTCCAAAGTTATCTACTTAAATAACAGTCAGAAAAATCAGAATTTCTGTATATAGCATCCAAAATCTTCTATTCATACGAATATACTGCTTCGTACCTATAAAAGTACCCCACCACCCCTCTTTGAAAGGAAAAAAAAACCTTTTTTCTACTACAAAACCATCTTCCACTAGAATTTGGATGGCTCCCCAACTTTAAAACTTCTACAAGAGAATAAACTATTAAGGGGAATATGTGGAAATTCAGACTTCACAGGGTAATATACATAAAATAGAAGGTTTGCAGGTTTATATATGCAAAACCTAAACAACATATTACATAAAATTGACAAGATTACCTTGAGATTTTGTTCACCACCAACAGCAGCAATCTTGTCAGGTTCAACGGACTCATATTCCTGCACATCTAACCATGCCACAGTACCAAACCCTCCGATGAAGTATACGTCACTACACTCATCACATTGGAGTGATATTCAGGACATTATTGTGGAAAAAATAAAAAGAGAAACAAATTATCATCTGTTTAATGAGAGACCAGAGGACGTGAAATTTTCATTCTTTCGGTAGAGGGCTTCATTCTTTGACAATAAAGTAAATTTTCTTATTGATGTTGAAGATTTACAACTTGTTAGAAGTAATTTCTTCTACCGAACATGCTTTTCATTATGGCACCTCTATAAGGAAGAAATCAACGACTATCATCAAATAGCTAATTAACTTCATTTTCGTATAACATAGTTGCCAAAAGAATGGAATACATAACTGATCACTTTATGCTTAAAGAAATAAAAAATTTGTCAAGTTTGACAACAATCATTCGGCTACCATTCACCTAGGTTCTCTTTGAGACAGCATATCAGTCATACTGATATTGAATCTCCCAAGCACTCAGATGGCAAGACTTAAGTTTAAAGCTTCCTTATTAAAATAATCAGGCCTCAATTGGTTAGGATTACATTTTGTTTTATTTTTAAAAAATCATATCACGGCAATTGTATGCATTTGTTGGATCAAATTCTCTATTACTGTTATCGTTGGTTTGCCTGCAAACTGATCCTCTTTAAAAAACAAACCAGCAGCAAAAGTTTACGGCTAAATTTTGGTTTTTGTTGCCAAAGAAACATCACAAGTGTATAGATTGGAAAAAAAAAAAAAAAGAATCTGCCAATGGCCTGCACATATAATCACATAGGATTTGAGTCTAAGAAAAAGTAACTGACACGCATTAGCTTTTCAGATCTAAATTAGAAATCTTGAGATTGTTTTAACTGTTTGTACAATAGAATAGTGATACACAAAATCAAATTTCAATACACTAATCAAACCTATCCCTTTATAAAGTGTAAAAAATTGTAACTAGACCATTAAATCGATGCTTTTCTATATTTTACAAGATAAGTGCACAAACCTGATGTTCTCCATCCTATAATAAAAGAAGTTTCCCCACTGATGAGATGCCCATTGCTGGTGTTTCGCCATGTATTGCTGACGTGCCCAATCCTGAAGTAGGGCATAACAATGAAAATTCATAGTAGCATATACAGGAGAGAGAGAGAGAGAGAGAGAGAGAGAGAGAGACTAGTTGATATGTAATAATTCTATACAGACCAGAATGATAATAAAAGATTTACACATTTTGTCCCAATACATATTTTCTCAAAAAAGCATATAGTGATTATAGAATGCACTGCAGAAGATAATCACAACTACCAAGGTTTCCAACAAAAAAGTATGTCTATTGAGTGTGTTCTATTGCATAGAACTGAACATACCGAAGATATCATGAGATCCTTGTAGTAATACGTGAACTCTAAAGGTGTCTTTTGCAATTCTAGTACAATTTCTGCATCTTAGTTTGATATGTTAAGTGTTTAGACTTTGAATTGCCAAAAACTTCTAGATAGTCTCAAGATTTCAAAAAGACATCAAACATACGCATCTACTATTAGAGAGCATGGGAATACTGCACACAGAGAAGGATTTTTTTTATCAGATAATGGTTTTTTAGAAGACTCCAAGTTGATTGTAGAGATGAGAGAAAAGAGCAAACTGGGATTCATGTATTAGAGGAAAGAAAAGCCTAATAGAATCAAATCCAACAGCCAACAATTTGGGAGAAATCAAATCCATAAAATCTAGGATCAACCCATAAGTAAATGATCACAACAAATTGTCGCATTGTTAAACACAAATGACCGCATGACTCTTTCAAGCTACAAATCTATGAGCAATGATAAAAAAATTTATACTCCAACCAAAACAAAGTTAACTTATATAAAATTGTCATTTAATCTACAATGGATTCTCAGTAATCCATTACATATAGCACAAACCAAGGAAAGTTTCCTATATTATTAGCAAAAAATGAAATCTGTGAATTTCAAGATGGCCTATACAGAAATATGTCATAAACTGGACAGAAGATTGAGAAGACATAACTTAAGAGTAATATCATATATATTTGCACCTGAATAAACAAAAATTAAACAAAATAACAAAAAGGAATAACCAAAAGAACCTGTTGTTCAGCTGGAAGAGGGAAAACATCACCAAAGATTGTTACACGTGCATTTGATAATCCACTCCATCCAGGTATCTGTGCATAATATAAGGGCATGATATAAGGGCAAAGGGTAAACATAAGAACTTTTCTTTCTTGAAATTTATTCTATAAGCATGCAAAACTCAAACCTGTACAACGAGCGTGCATTTTGGATTGGCCAACAGATTTCTTGTGTGAATAGCTAATGGTGAGAGTGAAAATATCGGGTCTGCATAAAACAAATATCACTTAGAATATTACAAAGGGCATTTTACAGAATATCCGTGCAAAATTATCTACTAACATTAACAGCCCTACTAAAGTATATTTTCACATATGCCTTTGAACAAAAAGTCGTTATCAAAGAGAGTTAATTTTGAAAGACATTAAGGTTTTGAAGGGCACATATGAAAATTGAGATCTAGTTGTGCAGGGGTATGTAAGTGAATATCTTTATTATATATTGATTGGTATATATGTGACCATCTCTAATATAAATTGATACTCAATAGTCTAAAGTAACTTACGGCCCATTGGATCAGGTGCAAAGTCCACTAGAGAACCAAATGGATACCCCTTGCGTTGATGATGCATCTTAGACATAATAGTGCACAAATGAGCAAACCGTGCCTAGTTTACATCAACCAAGCAGGATATCAAAATAGGTCCGTCAACCAGCACAAGTTATGCTAAGCTAGAATGTAGATAGCAATCACCTGCTCCATGAGATTGCGAACAGCCAAAGCTGGTGGGGGTAAATCGTGAGCGGAAGTTGCGCTCTGCACACCACCCGAAATGGGGGTTCTAAATAACCCAGCTCTCGATCCACTTGAGCCTGTTCCAGCACCGAAAGCTGTGACCATCTCTGGTTTTGAAGAAATGCTCGCTTCATCAACTCCATTGCTACTCAAATCGTTCTTCAGTGGTAAGGGGGAAAAAAGCACAAATTAGTTCTCATTTGTAGCGGTTGACGATTGGTAGAACGAAGAAAAGATTGGGATCCATAATTTGTATGTTAATCATAAAAAAGATCAGGAGGGAAGTAAAACTTTCAACCAATATGAAGAAGAATCAAAACTCATTCGTTACATCATAAACAACAACACTTTCTATTTAGTCGTGATAAGAATTTTAAACATTTCACTATTTATAAATCAAGTAGAGAGTTTGTAGCTACTGCTGCTTCCACAGATAAACTGTATGCAATTATCTACTTCGATACTATGCACTGCATCAAAGAACATTCTTTTCCTGCAGAAGCACTGCAGCTAAAAGTTGCATCAACTAAACACTACTGGCCATGGACAACGAAACTTCCGTTCTTTGTAGACCATATCTATAGTACCTTAATCAAATAACTACGCAGAAACTAGTCGGATAAAATCCAAGAGAAAACCCAAGAAATCCGACCGCATTCAACGAAGTGGAAAGCTTGCTCCTTTGTGACAATGTGCTTTGCATAACCTACCCAAACGGAGATCGATTTATACAAAATTGATATTTGTATATAAAAAACTCTTTTGCATCCTAATTATTTTAACATGGTCATATCCAGAGTACAATTACTACCAATTTCTTTCACGCACACATGCATTCTAAACATTATCAAACTAAATAAACATCTTCTGCAATCAAGAAGCCACAGTAACCAACCAAATATCAAAATTAAACCAAATTTTTTTCATGGATACAGGCATTATTACTCCTAATCATGATTCCAAAACAAGAATCTAAAACAACCCGCATAACCAAATTGAACCAAACAAAAACTTCTTCTTCGATCAAGATCTAACCATAATTTGGACCCAAAAAACCAAATTTGAACCCTAAATCATAGAATACCTCGAGAAATTGCAAACCCACATCGGGAATAAACCCAGAGTGCCCG
Source organism: Tillandsia fasciculata (assembly GCA_029168755.2). Classification (NCBI taxonomy): domain Eukaryota; kingdom Viridiplantae; phylum Streptophyta; class Magnoliopsida; order Poales; family Bromeliaceae; genus Tillandsia; species Tillandsia fasciculata. The sequence goes on along the minus strand of CM054933.1, from coordinate 500,168 downwards.
CCATCCACCGCGTCCTCTTCTCCGCCTCCTCCGGAAACTCCATTAGCGACGGCTCTAAACCTCCCCAAGCCCCTCCGCGCCCTCCTCTCGCGCCGCAGCGATTCGAATCCCCCACGGGTTCGCGCGAACCCGAGTCGAAAAGCGGGAACTTTGGACGACGGAGGGATCGGGGATTGGCAAGGAGTAGGAGACGATTCGAGGAGAGTGGTGGAGAGGATCGATCGCGCGAGGGTCTCCATGGGAGAGTGGTGGAGAGGAGAGAGAGAGAGAGAGAGAGAGAGAGAGAGAGAGGAGGAGGAGGGCGACGGGGTTTTAGAGAGAGAGAGAGAGAGAGAGAGAGAGGGGAAAGGAAAGAGGGAGAATTATATGGAAGTGGAATTTTGGGCCGAGTTCAGTGTATTATACCAAAAAAAAAAATTCAAAAAAAAAAAAAACAACGGTGAAAATGCATGGAGACCCCTCAACTATACTCATATTTGAAATTGGATCTTGAATATTATATTATTTAGATACCAATATGGTCGCACTGATTTTTGCATGTCGTGCGGTGTGATGCGTCTCATTAAATTACTCCATAGGTAAATTATGAATACCAAAAAAATTTCAAGAAATAGCCTATTTTTTTAAATTGACATGCATTCAATAAAAAAAAAAAAAAAAAAAAAATTGTTCTCTTCCGAGATGGTCTAGAGTTGATGGGTTTTTCGTACATTTAGACATATCATTTGGAAAAGAAAAATACTATTTGTACTGTAATGATCCGGACTCCCGCAGAAACTAAACAGTGACTAAGGGGAGTTTGTACAGTGCAACGGAGCCTGTAGAATCGAAATTGGACATTTAAAATAGACTCTGCGCGAAAATCGGAGCAAATAGAATTTTTCGGGAGCTTTCGGCAAAATTTCGGATGAGAATTTGGCGAAACGGACGTCGTATTTGGACTCAGCGCGCGAAAACGGTCGAAATGGTATATTTACTTTAATTTTTCGGCAAAAAGTTACTGTTCACGCCGGAACAGTAACTCCGGCCGCCGGAATTACTGTTCCGGCGACCGGCGAGCGGCGGCGGGCGGCGGCGCACGGCGGCGGGCAGCGGCGCAGCGGCGGAGCGCGGGGGAGCGCGGCGCGGGCAGGGGGCTCGGGTGCGCGGTCCATGGGCCAGGCGTGCACCGGGTGCACCGAATTCTTTCCCTGCCACGTGGCAAGCTGTGATTGGCTGGCCGGCTTCTAGAAGGCACGTGGGAAGGTGACACGTGGCGCGATCCCATTGACCGACATCTTCCGGAAGACCCGGAGCGCGGACCGGCCGTGCACCACGTGGGACACGTGGCGAAATCTGATTGGCCCTTGCACGGCTGTTTCCTGTTATGTGGACACGTGGCGCAATCTGGTTGGCCAATTTCCGTGTTTCCTGTTTTGCCAGGATCCTGTGTGGAGCCCCAGCCCATTATAAATAGCATCCTCCACCCCTCTCATTCCCCACCTCGATTTGCGTGCCGAGGAGAGAGAATCAAAAAAAAGTTCCCTCTACGAAATTTCTTCCTCTCTCTCTCTTCTCTCTCTCCTCCAAATCTCAGAATTTTAGGAGTTACATATAGTGAGTTATCTGCGACACGGCACACTGCGACGATTTTCTTTTTAGGCCCATTTCCCGTCGCAGTTCCGTCGAAAATTCACTGCGGGCTAACCAGGTGGAATTTTTGGACGATTTTTGCGGCAGCGCGACCGTAAGAGCACCGACTTCTCCGATTTTTATCTTGGCGTAGGAACATCAGATCGAGACGTTTAAAGAGTCGATTTTGATCTACTCTTCGTGAGGAACGCAACCATGATTTTTCTAGGATTTTAGGAGCTCATTTTAGAGGATTTGAGGACTGTGGACAGCCAGGGGACTACCTGGGGTGTTGTTTGAGCTATTCGAGGTGGGCGGTTGTTGCTTACCTCATTTTTGACAAGCTCACTGGGATTACTAGAAATCCCCCTAAAATAATGTGACAATTGATGAGAACCATTGGGACAAACTAACAGGACAAACTAACAGGACAATTGATGAGAACTATTGGGACAAACTAATATGACAATTAATGAGAACTATTGGGACGAACTAATATGATAATTAATGAGAACTATTGGGACGAACTAACATGACAATTGATGAGAACCGCTGGGACGAACTCTCCTAAAATTTAATATAACCCCACAGATTATATGATGACTTATATTGGGACACTATGATTGGGACGAAGGCTATAATCTCGCATGCAAATAATTTTTCCAGTAAATCAATCTTCTTTTAAAACAAATATCTAACACCTTTCTACAGTTTTTGAAAAGTGCAAATGCATGCTGGCTAGGACATCTAGTTAGCCCTATTTAATGCTACACTATCATATTGGGATTTGTACATGTTTCATTGTTGTCCTTTGCATCCAGATGCTTGTTGCTCAAGTATGAGCAGGGGTTTGGGATAGTGTAGTCGATATTGCATTAGATTGTGGATTTGTGGGGTATTGCGGTGACCGCGGACAGTAGGCGGTTGACCAGATGTTTATCCTTGCATCAGATTGGGGTTGAGTTTGGTTTATTTATTGCATCAGTTGGGGATTGGGTTTCTATAGTGGATGGAGTTTCCCACTTTGATCATGGTTATGATCCAGTCCTGCTATATTGAGACATGTGCTACAGAGATACTTGTGATACTGATGACAGAGATATTTTACTCGTGTGGGTCGCTCCCCTCGAGTGCCACTCCGGAGGTAGGCTTTCTTTTTCGGACCCAGCCTTGTGTGCCGGTCTGATACTTATTTTGGGATGCGAGCCGTGCGGGCCGATCCCGCGGTTCGAGCCTTGTGTGCAGATTCCGCTGAGCAGGCAACACCAGTTGTTACTGGTATCCAGATTGGGTTTATTTGGACAGATACTGTTTCTGATGCATGCATACAGTTTTGACAGCATAGTAGTGGTAGTTTACCTGTTTCAGCATCTTATGTATTTTACCACTTCCCCTGTTCCCTTTTGCCTCTAGTAGTCCTAGTGGGTGCGTCAGAGTTGAGGTTTTACCCACTAGGGGAGGCTACTGGTTTATCTAGTAGTTCTCACCCCCCATTGTTATTTTCTGTCTCTCTTCTCTCCTTTATTTTGCAGCGTCATCGGTGGGAGCTGCGGGGCCATCAGCGGCAGACCGAGGTAAGAAGATAGCGGACTAGCTAGATCGTCTGCCTGACTGTGAGAGTAGCTGGACTTATATTGTACCCCTTTTATCTTAGACTGTAGCACTTTTATTTTGGATCTGGCTCTGGCCAACTGGGTGTATTATTTTGGTGTGCTGGGAGATTATTGTACATATTACAGCTTTATTTGTAGTATCAGTCTGAGATACTATGTGGTTCTTCTATTTCAGCTCTGTATTATGCTCTTTTATTGTAGCTCTGATATCTGAGCAGGTTACCAGCGCTTCGTGTACGCGGGAAGTTCCGTGTGCACGGCGGATCTGTAGACGGACCCGGGGTCTGGTTTACACCCCGGGGCGTGACAGATTAAGTTGGTATCAGAGCTTAGGGATAGGTCAGTTGGGACTTAGGAAACCCTAGGCTTTTGGCAGACCCTAGGATAATAGGGCGCGAGAGACGTGATATTTTGCGAAAGTCGTTGATTTATTTGTGTGACTCTTCCAAGTAAGTGAAGAGAGACCGACATACCCTATTTCTGGTGAACAGTTATGTTGGCTGCAGACAACATAAAGTCACAGAAATAGGGGAATGTCTTTGACTTTCGCTAGATTGGGTCGTGTAGGATTTTATTTTGCTGATTTGTGGCTTCTGGTGACAGTATGTCGCCCCTTCGTCGTTCTTCCGCCAGGGGTATTCCCACCCCTTCTGAGGAGCCCGAGCAGGCAGTATCTGCTGAGCTGGGGGAACTGCGGGCCTTGGTGACCCATTTGGTGGCGAGAAGCTTTCGACAGGACCAGCGCCTGGAGCAGCTGTTGGCGCAAAGGAGTGATCCGACAGTCGGGGAGAGGGCCAGGGCTCCTGAGCGGCATTTTGAGAGAAAACGCTCAGCCCCGGATGTTGATAGACAGGCCAGTTCTCGGAGATGGCCACAGCTTCGCGACAGAGACAGATGTATATTCTATGAAGGACCTCATTTGTTGCACACCTGTAACTTGAGATGGGGTCGATGCTTTCGTTGTGGGCAGCCGGGCCACATCCGAGCTACATGCCCCCTCCCAACCTTTGTAGCACCGTCTTCTGTCTCGACCCCTATCATATCTCAGCCAAGGGCACGATCGAGGCAACAGAGATCGCAGCGGCGATTTCAGCGGCGGCAGCAGTCACGGCAGTTGCGAGTTCCTGACAGTTGTATCTTTTGCGGAGGTCATCATTTTCCTAGTACTTGTGATCAACGGTGGGGACGTTGCTATCTGTGTGGACAGCCCGGGCACCTAGGAGTTACATGTCCTTCGGAGATAACCGTGGCACCTACTTCGGCGTTTGTCCCTACCACTTCCCAGCTACGACCGAGAGCTTCACCGACAGACCTTCAAGGAGATCAAGTTTCATTCCCCCGCCCTTCTAGAGAGAGACAGCCGTTGTCAAGCAGTCAGGACAACTTAGTACCGGCGGAGGATTCTACTATAGCTGACCGAGGGGAAGCAGGTATGATTTACTTTCTGGTATAAGGACTCGTACTTCGGTTATATAGGGGCATCTCTTTTAAAGAACGTGCATCATTGCATAGGGTTAGGAATAAGACTCTCACCTTGTGCACGGAAGGTGTAGATTCCCGAATGCACTCTGCACATGGAGGAGTGCTGTTAGCCCCGCCCGATTTAGATCGAGTCCTGGGTTATGCCAGTAGACCTGTTGGTCCTGAGACAACTGAAGGACTTCGATGTGGTCCTCGGTATGGACTGGCTGGCTCGGTATGTTGTGACTTTTGATTGTGCCGCAAAAACCGTCACTTTTAGAGAGCCAGACCAGAAAATATTAGTATATCGGGGATGTCAGAGTGCTTTCTTTGCCTCTATGGTTTCAACTTCCCGAGCGAGACAAATGATTCGTCGAGGATGTGTAGCCTTTTTGGCTAGTGTCGTTGAGAGACCTACGGCGGCGCCGGGACTCGGGGATATCCCTATTGCCCGCGAATTCCCGGATGTTTTCCCACCTGAGCTGACTAGTATGCCGCCAGATAGGGAGATTGAGTTCGTGATTGACGTAGTTCCAGGAACTGCGCCAATCTCTAAGGCTCCTTACCGAATGGCACCGGCTGAGCTGCGAGAGCTTAAGGCGCTACCCCAGGAATTAATGGACAAGGGCTTTATTAGGCTGAGTGTATCGCCTTGGGGAGCGTCGGTGCTATTCGTGAAGAAGAAAGATGGGTCACTTAGACTATGTGTGGACTATAGGGAATTAAATAAAGTGACCATCAAGAACAAGTACCCTTTGCCGCGCATTGACGATCTTTTTGATCAGCTGCAAGGGTCTTGTGTCTTCTCTAAGATAGATCTGCAATCCGGTTACCACCAGTTAAAGGTGAAGGCCGAGGATGTTCCGAAAACGGCGTTTAGATCACGGTACGGGCATTATGAATTTACAGTTATGCCTTTTGGGCTAACTAATGCCCCTGCCGCATTCATGGATTTAATGAACCGGATCTTCCGACCATACTTGGATCGATTCGTAGTAGTGTTCATTGATGATATCTTGATTTACTCCCGAAGTAATATTGAGCATGAGGAGCACTTAGGGATCGTGCTGCAACTTCTGTGAGAGAAGAAGTTGTATGCCAAGCTGGCGAAGTGCGAATTTTGGCTTCTGCCGCAGGTGTGGCAATGGACCCAGCAAAGATTGAGGCGGTTCAGGATGGGCCCCGACCGACGACGGTTTCTGAGGTACGTAGCTTTATGGGTTTAGCTGGGTATTACCGTCGGTTTGTGGAAAGCTTTGCGAAGCTCTCCACACCCCTCACTCGCTTGACGCGTAAGGGAGTGAAATTTATCTGGAGTAAGGATTGTCAAAGGAGCTTTGGGGAGCTGAAGAATAGACTGATGACCTCTCCTATCCTTTCCCTTCCTGTTATGGGAAAAGGATATGTGATCTATAGTGATGCATCACACAGCGGACTTGGTTGTGTGTTGATGCAAGAAGGGAGGGTAATTGCTTATGCATCAAGGCAACTCAAGGATTATGAGTAGAATTACCCTGCCCATGACTTAGAGCTTGCTGCTGTAGTGTTTGCACTAAAGCTTTGGCGTCATTATCTGTATAGAGAGCACTGTGGAATCTACACCGACCAATAGAGCCAAAAAGGAGCTAAATTTGAGCCAACGTAGGTGGTTAGAGCTATTAAAGAATTATGATGTAGATATTTTCTACCACCCAGGCAAGGCTAATGTGGTCGCTGACGCCTTGAGTAGGAGGGCGGTGCAAAGTTCGTCTATGTTGATCACAGACCAGGCACCGCTATTAGAAGAGATGAGACGGCTCGAAGTAGAGGTTGTGTCCCCTGGGGTCACTGCTAGACTGACATCTTTAGTCTTGCAGCCCACTCTGCTGGACAGGATCAGGGAGAAACAGAGTGAGGGCCCCCATTTTACCGAGATTAAAGGTCAGATTCCAAATGATCAGTCAGGGGACTTTATAGTGGATACCTCGGGAGTACTAAGGTACAGGAACCGAGTATGTGTGCCAATAGAAGTAGAATTTAGAGAGTAGGTATTGCTAGAGGCCCATTATACACCTTATACCCTACATCCTGGTGGGACTAAGATGTATAAGGACCTCAAGGGACACTGGCATGAAAAGGGATGTCGGGAGATTTGTGGCTCAGTGTTTAACTTGTCAGCAAGTGAAAGCTGAGCATCGAGTGCCAGCTGGCAAGTTACAGAGTTCCCCAATCCCCGAGTGGAAATGGGACCACATTACGATGGATTCCATGGTCGGACTTCCTAGGGCACAGGAAGAAGCTAATGCTTTCTGGGTAGTCGTGGATCGACTTACCAAGTCGGCGCACTTTCTGCCCATGCAGACTACGTGGCCACTTGAGCAACTAGCCCAGCCATCTAGATGAGATAGTGAGATTGCATGGAGTACCCGCCTCCATTGTTTCAGTTAGAGACCCAAGGTTTGCTTTGCGATTCTGGAGGAATTTGCAGACAAGCCTTGGGAACTCAGCTCAAGTTCAGCACAACCCTTCATCCGCAGACGGACAGGCAGTCAGAGCGGACTGTACAAAACCGAGAGGACATGCTTAGGGCTTGCACTTATCTTTGGCTGAGTTCGCGTACAACAATAGCTTTCAAGCGAGCGTTCTGATGGCTCCGTTTGAAGCATTGTATGGACGCAAGTGCCAATCACCGCTTTATTGGAGTAATATGGGCGAAAGGCGGACCTTGGGACCAGGGGTATTGTCTGAGGCAGAAGAGAAGGTCTGTCACGCCCCGGGGTCGAAACTGCGACCCGGGCTCGCCAACAGATCCGCCATCTGTACGGAAACTGCCGTACAGACGAAGCGTCTACCCTGCAGAAAAATCTAAAGCTACACATGTATCAGAGCTGAAAATAAAACTTGTAGCTAACAAAAAGTGCTTAATACTAGAAATAAATAAAGCTTCACTAATATATAATCCTCAAAACAGGTCCCTCAAAAGGAAAGTCAAATACAAACCTCACCCTCTCAGTACAAAAGTGGAAAGAAAAAAAAGAAACTAACTGGGTACAACTACCTCAGACTCTCAATGCTGGTAAGGAACTAATCGGCCGCGTCCTCACCTCGATCTACTGTCTCCGCACGAACCAAGCCGGAACAGCTGCCTCAAACCTGTCACCGCAGCGGGTGTGAGATCTACTACCAAAGGCAGATCTCAGTGGGTACCGTCCCAATATCCACGGTATGCCCACTAAGTCTACTGGAGGCAAACAGATAGATATGCAGATAGATAGGTAGATAGATAAATAAAGGTAAGCTGAATAGAAAACTACAGCTAGGAGGTCTCAATCATACGGCTCAAAAGAAACTCTACCAATGATACGATATGCATATACTAACACTGCTAATAATATGCCTCAAGTACTATGCTCAAAGGGAAACTCATCAATGAACATGCTATGCCATCACTCTCTCAATGTCACCCAATCTCAATGACTGCCTCATAGGGTCCAGTCAAGCCTGCGCCAAACCTACTGCCACCTCATCCTCACTGGGACGGGACTTACGTAGGGCGTCCCACACGGACTATCACAAGCGAACTCTAGTGTATCAACTAGTCGCATCATCGCAGCCTCGTCAGGCTCGGTATCATCACACACACCCGGGTGGTAGCTCGAGGGGAGCGACCCCACCGAACTCAAGTATCTCATCTGTATCACTGTCTCATAAGCGGCACATGCAGGCTATAGTCCACGATCAAACAGATCGGCAACTCGATGCTCAAAAGTGCAACTCTGTCGGAAAAAGAGCCTCGACTCAATATGAATAGCCCAAACACTCTCACAGCTATGTCGGAGAACCCTCAACGACTCAATCTGATAATGCACGACCATGGCTGAGTCGGGAAACCTCCGCGACTCGGTCTGCCAGAACTCCAAATATCCTCAGAGCTAAGTGGGAGAACCACCTCCACCTCTAAATCAGAAACATAACCCATGATCTAGAATAAACCCATCAATCCCAACAAGGAGGAAAAACTCTCATGACAACTAAGACTCGATAGTCATTGCGCTAAAAATACACTCGGCCCTCTGGCGCGAGGACACATGCAACTTGAACCATCTGGACCATTCATAATGTTCTCAAGATTAAAAACCCTTTTAAAATGGAGTTTTATTTAAAACGGGGTACTAAAAATATATGAAGGTCCAGATGCAGCCTGAAACTCAAATGAACATGCAGTCTAGTGTCAAATAACCTCTAGATCATACTAAGAATGACTGGGGCTCAAGAATGTAATTCTACAATTTTCTAGGCAATCATCAGATTTATCATTATATAATAAATCAGCTAATCATGATCAATATATGATAAATAAGCTAAACATGATCAATATGCTTACAGAAGCATTAGAGGGCATTCCATAAATTTTGGAGAAATTCCAACCCACCTGGAACGCTTTCCGCAGGCAACGCTGAAGTCGGTGAAGTGCTGAACCCTCGAACTGAAGAAATTTCGAAAAACGCGCCGCGCGCACATTGCCGCATACTTGGAAAAAAAATCCCGGGAGCTCGAATAAATTTTTCCCCGAGTCCTCAACCCAAAAATCTCGGCGCACTCTGATCATTCCCCGGCCAAAACAGAGCTTCCAAGTGTCACCAACAGCACACATAAAGCTTTAATTAAACACCAATAATTAGAGCTCTCATATACATAGTTAGCATAAATCCACATACACCTTACAGCTCATACTCCATGTCTCCTCTACACACACAATATCTCCAGGCAACAAGCAACACACTAAAACAAAAGTTCATTCAATCACAATTACACATTCACCAAACTTTCATATTCATCTCTCATGTACACTCCACACACTCACAGCACTCAAGTTTCAACACAAACTCTTAAGTTGCCATTACAACTAAAACTAACGTGTACTTATTCTCATACACAAACTGCTTCACTCACTGCTCAAATACACAATGCCAGGCTCCAAAAGCACAATTTAATTCACCCTCAGTCCAAAAGCCACATAAGGCACACAGCACTCACACAAACAATAATTGTCCATCAATTTTCTTCACAAAACCACCCCAAATTAAACACATACACACATATATATAATTCTTTAAGCTCCATTTACACCAAAAGAGATGCTCACAACACAATCACTCAATTTCCCCTTACTAATAAGCATGTGCTCACACCAACTCAAATATTCAAAACCACCTATTTACAGTACATAAGCAGCCCAAGTTTATGCACAATTAAAACCATAGCACCATCTCCTAGCTCACAACACACATTGCACACTCACATACATCTCATGGTTCAACAGCATGCTCACTTAAACCTCATTTCACATTAGATCCACAATCTTTCCTTTATAAGCTCCAAAGCATACTAATAAATAATAGATCACTTAACCAAAAAAATGCACACATCCAACCACACATTTAGGTTGCATCTCCCTTGCACACATCAAGTCCACCATCAACAAGCAGCAAGCAATTTACCCCATAGCTGCCACAACAATCACCCCCAAGGCTCCAACATACTTGGATGCACCCACAACACACAAAAACACAAAACATCCCCCATCAAAGTCTCACTCTGCCCAAATAATAATCCACAACACATACCCATGAGCTCCTACAGCACTCTCCAATTGTAATGTTCTCATAGTACACCCACAATTAAACAAAGCCAAGCTACATCCCATTACTTCATTTCACAAAAATCCACACCAAACACAACTCCACAGCACACTCTCAAAAGTGAAGGCTCCCACATTGCCGTGGCTCCAAAATCTGCTGGTGTTCCACGTGCCGTCACCGTCAGCACCAACAGCTCGCGCGGCACCGAGCTCACGCGCGCCCTGCAGCTGCGGCACCAAAATCAGAGAGGATAAGGAGGAAGCATCAAGATCAGCCCAAAGCACAATTCGCAAGAAAAATTGGGCAAAAAACAGCTCCGCCGCGCGCTCGCTGCTCGCCGAGCTCCCGCGCAAGTCGCCTGCCGCGCGGCGCCCACGCGCGGCAGCGCGCGGCCCCACGCGTGCCGCGCGGCACCAAGTGCCTGCCGCGCATGCCACTGCCGCGCGGCGCCCAGGCGCGTGCCCGCCTGCAGAGCGCGGCGCCCAGGCGCGCCCGCGTGCAGCGCGGTGCCCTGGCGCGCCCACCCGCAGCGCGCGGCGCCCCTTGCGCGCCCGCATGCAGCGCGCTGCTGCGCGCCCTTGCGCCCGCGCGGCCACAACCTCCACCTCCTGTAGCCACTCCACAGAGGCAACCAGACCACCACCCCCACCCAAACTCACTCTCTCACTAAACCGAGCTCACCCTCTCTCACTCAAAAAAAAACTGTACATACCTGTCCGAGAGGCTCGACGTGCGCGCGCGCTCCGCTCGGCATCCGCTTGGCTCAGCAGTAGGTTCTCACAACAAAACTCAAGCATTCCTGACATTCCTTCTTTTTCCCCTCTCATTTCCTCTTCTTCCTCTCCATTATTTTTTTCTTCCTCCAATTCCTCTGCTTTACCCCCACTTCCTCTGTTTTGCAGGGAGTGAAGAAGATGAGGTGGCGTGGAGCTTTTAATTAGAGAGGTGCCTAATTAATGTAAGGAGGGAGGGGTAGTTGGCTGCATTAAATGCACAACCCCAAAATATCCCAACTTCATTTTCAAATCCAAACTTCAACAATTCACTCCCTTCAAAACCCTCTCTACAACATAATAAATAAATCCAAATTAATTCCACTAATTAATTTAATTAATTAATTAATCCATCAAAAGCCCCCCGTCAACTCACTTTTTGCCCTCGGGGCCTCCGCACGGGTCCGAAACCTCTCGAACCCCGCTGTAATCTGAAAATACACATGTCCACAGCTTTCTCTTCCCAAAAAGCTCAACCGTTGAGTCGGGGTGCTCAATCCAAAAACCGGCTCCAAATTTGTCAGTTCCGACTCACTTTTCGCCTTCGGGTCCCCCGCGTCAGTCCGGAACCCCCCGAAATCCGCTGTAATTTGAAAACACACCTGATCCAAGTGTACCCGAATTCCTGCACTCCACTGTGAAATCGGTATTCCCAATTCCGGCCCTCAATCGGCGCGCCAAGCCCGGAAAATCCCCGAATCAAGCTGGGGCTCCCTCAATGATCCGCATCAACCCGACATCATCAGTAAACACATAAGCAACATGCCCGAGGCAATTTCTCCGCTCAACGCCATCCCGCGCGGTCAGCGCGCCATCCGAAAACCCGGTACTCTACACTCTCCCCTCCTTAAAAAGGTTTCGTCCTCGAAACCAGAATAATTCCATAACTCAGGAGGGTGTCTCAAACAAATAGGGATAGAAGATCCCCAACTCACCGACAGCTCTCAGGTGGTGGTTCTTACTCATCATGATGGCTACACTGAATCCTCACCAAAGATAGATCTCGACTGCAAAATTTCTTTGTCATATAAGAAAGACCTGCGTCGGTCGCTTCAAATAGCTCAAATTCCAACTCTCAAATCCCAAGTTCCAAAAGTGACAACCACGAATCGAACACCTCATTCCAAGGTTGCACTGCTCACCTAGCCAAGGCGTACTGACATAAAGTCCCTGCCGGAATAATGATATGCTAAAAGATCAATCAAAGAGCTCCAACTCAGCCCACCGGCGCTGCTTCAACCAAAATCTTCCTGAGTAACAAATACTTTAGGTACAAGGGTCTCAGGATAATTCCATGCTCTCTCTAACACTAGCAACAATCCATAACAATGCTGATATCAGACTCAGCTTTAACTCCTCGAAGCAATATCGGCCCTGCTTAGTCCAAAAGCTTCTGACCTCTGTCAATAGTATAGACTAATTCCCAACGGCATTACTCTTCGTTGGGTCCTAAGTCACCCATGCAGCTGAAAACGCAAGGCCTAACAACGAACCTTCAGAGTCAAGTGCAACTCTCACAACTTGGCAAACAACTTCTCCTCTCTTAGAAGTTGTCGCACTACCCACAAGTGCTCTTCATGCTACAAGTCACTTCGGAAATAATCCAAATGTCCACGACGGTACTACCACCAACCCGTCCAATCACAGCTGGAACACTCAATTCCTCAAATCCTAAAAGCGGTAGGGCATTAGTCAATCCACTTGACCACGCTGCAACTCATAATGTCCCTACCGGGTCCCGAACACCATCTGGGCACAGCCCTTGGCTGTAGGGTTCTATAAGGCTATCAAACTCACAAGAGCATCTGCCGAAAATACAATCCAAACCTGTCTATGCTCAACCCATCATAGAGCCCTCACTGTTGTGTACTACAACGTGGCACTGGGTTACACTGACCTCTCGATCCATCAGATCCCGCCACTGCGCTATCGGCTCACAGTCTTACGGGTGATACTCCAAGAGGTGCTATCGAGGTCGGCGCAGTTCCAAACTACGTCAATCACTATCTCGATCTCCGACTCACTAGACGGCGGCTTCAAAACCAACACAGGTAGACTCATACCCGGGATCACACGGTGATAAGAATATTCTTGTAGTCCCGGTGCCGACGTAGGCACATCCTCTACAGTCGCTAACAAGGCGTTGCAACCACAACTCAACCTCTGACGTGCTCCAGCATCCTCTAAAACACACCCCTCCTGACCGGGTCAACGGAGGGTCAACGGCCAATTACGACATCCTATGGTAGCCTAACGTTGGGATAACCAATCTCAACTCATGCTCAATCAACTTCTCTGAACGGATGCAGGACTTAACTTAATGCTCAAATCCAAGGTCCTAACAGCTCTGGGCAGGACAGGCAACACTCATCCATGTGCTGTACGTGATCTAGAACCTGACCCTCACGTGCATAAGCCAACAGTCTCATCTCTGGTCCACGTGAAGCTACCACTGCTCTACTTAAGCACACACAAGCGGTGCCGGCATCAACATGCTCTAACTCCAAAAACCATAGGGACATCCACTGATGCTGGTGGCCATCACTCTAACTGCCTCGGCATCACGGCCACATCAGCCTGACGGTACACCGGATGAACCTCTTCATCCTGAAGGGGTAGTGGGGCGTCGTCGCAAGCGGCAGATCCATGCGCACTACTTAGGGACACTCTGCTTGAAAAGTCCTGACACTGCTACTGGTGCTTCAACTGCCGAGAACCTCCAGGTCTCTGTCTTCTCTGAGACACATGTTCCCAAGACTGGAATCATAACAACCTGATCCAATCAACTAACCCAACATCCGACAATGCTGGACGTCTCTCACTCGAGCTAGTCCCTCGCTCTTCGTCCCTCAGGGACGTGATCACTAATCCTCGGTCAATCCGCTGAGCATGCACAATCGCTGCATCAAAGGTCGGCGCCCGCCAGTCTGCCTTGAATCATAGATGTCTCGATGCAGTCTGCTCTCAAACCTAAACAACTTTCTGGGCCTCAACTTGGGCGACAAGGGGTACTCTGCTCAACAATCGCGGAAACTCACTCCCGGGCATCCTATGCGCTCCCGGTGGTCCAGCTGGACGAACTCGACGCCACCAACTCTCGGCGTCCCTATCCAAAAGTGCATAACCAAGTGCACCAGATGCTTCTCTTGAATGAACAATTCTTCAATAACTTTCCCATAGCAGCAATCCAGTCCTCGGCTTTCCAAGGCTCCAAGCTCAGTCCCGAAATCTGTAAGGGATGGAACTGGATGAAATAAACAACCGGTCAGCAACCTCTCGCTGCTTCTGCACCATCAGTGGCGCGATCAGGATCGAAGTCGACGACGTCGCGGCTGGAAGTACTACTAACGATACCCCGGAAGATGCTCTTGGCTCAAGCATGTGCATCAAGCGCTCTAAGTTCTCTTCCTGGCGTCGCATTGCCTCAAAGTCTGGCTACAGGGTCCTGTAACTCTCAGACCTCACTCTTCTTTATCCATTCATCCTCCCGCTGATCAAGCTTCTCGTCCAAGGCCAACACGCCCTCGCCGTCGTACGGCGTCTCGGAAGCATCGAAGCCACTGCAACATAAAAAACATTAGGACCAAAACTTTCTCGACCCAATCAAGCGAAAGTCTAAACATGTTAACCTTTCTAAAGTATTATGTTGTCTGCAGCCAACATAATCATCTTTAGAGAAGTATCATGTAAGGTCACTCACCCCAATCCTCTGGGGGAGGTACAAACTCAATCAGGACTCTCGCTAAAATCACGTCTCTCACGACGGTCATCCTAATGTCCAACCAATAGCCTAGGGTCTCTAAGTCCTCCATGACCTATACACCTAGGCTCTGATACCACCTAAATCTGTCACGCCCCGGGGTCGAAACTGCGACCCGGGCTCGCCAACAGATCCGCCATCTGTACGGAAACTGCCGTACAGACGAAGCGTCTACCCTGCAGAAAAATCTAAAGCTACACATGTATCAGAGCTGAAAATAAAACTTGTAGCTAACAAAAAGTGCTTAATACTAGAAATAAATAAAGCTTCACTAATATATAATCCTCAAAAC
This sequence comes from Tillandsia fasciculata, assembly GCA_029168755.2. Lineage (NCBI taxonomy): Eukaryota > Viridiplantae > Streptophyta > Magnoliopsida > Poales > Bromeliaceae > Tillandsia > Tillandsia fasciculata. The sequence goes on along the minus strand of CM054933.1, from coordinate 485,037 downwards.
AGGTCCCTCAAAAGGAAAGTCAAATACAAACCTCACCCTCTCAGTACAAAAGTGGAAAGAAAAAAAAGAAACTAACTGGGTACAACTACCTCAGACTCTCAATGCTGGTAAGGAACTAATCGGCCGCGTCCTCACCTCGATCTACTGTCTCCGCACGAACCAAGCCGGAACAGCTGCCTCAAACCTGTCACCGCAGCGGGTGTGAGATCTACTACCAAAGGCAGATCTCAGTGGGTACCGTCCCAATATCCACGGTATGCCCACTAAGTCTACTGGAGGCAAACAGATAGATATGCAGATAGATAGGTAGATAGATAAATAAAGGTAAGCTGAATAGAAAACTACAGCTAGGAGGTCTCAATCATACGGCTCAAAAGAAACTCTACCAATGATACGATATGCATATACTAACACTGCTAATAATATGCCTCAAGTACTATGCTCAAAGGGAAACTCATCAATGAACATGCTATGCCATCACTCTCTCAATGTCACCCAATCTCAATGACTGCCTCATAGGGTCCAGTCAAGCCTGCGCCAAACCTACTGCCACCTCATCCTCACTGGGACGGGACTTACGTAGGGCGTCCCACACGGACTATCACAAGCGAACTCTAGTGTATCAACTAGTCGCATCATCGCAGCCTCGTCAGGCTCGGTATCATCACACACACCCGGGTGGTAGCTCGAGGGGAGCGACCCCACCGAACTCAAGTATCTCATCTGTATCACTGTCTCATAAGCGGCACATGCAGGCTATAGTCCACGATCAAACAGATCGGCAACTCGATGCTCAAAAGTGCAACTCTGTCGGAAAAAGAGCCTCGACTCAATATGAATAGCCCAAACACTCTCACAGCTATGTCGGAGAACCCTCAACGACTCAATCTGATAATGCACGACCATGGCTGAGTCGGGAAACCTCCGCGACTCGGTCTGCCAGAACTCCAAATATCCTCAGAGCTAAGTGGGAGAACCACCTCCACCTCTAAATCAGAAACATAACCCATGATCTAGAATAAACCCATCAATCCCAACAAGGAGGAAAAACTCTCATGACAACTAAGACTCGATAGTCATTGCGCTAAAAATACACTCGGCCCTCTGGCGCGAGGACACATGCAACTTGAACCATCTGGACCATTCATAATGTTCTCAAGATTAAAAACCCTTTTAAAATGGAGTTTTATTTAAAACGGGGTACTAAAAATATATGAAGGTCCAGATGCAGCCTGAAACTCAAATGAACATGCAGTCTAGTGTCAAATAACCTCTAGATCATACTAAGAATGACTGGGGCTCAAGAATGTAATTCTACAATTTTCTAGGCAATCATCAGATTTATCATTATATAATAAATCAGCTAATCATGATCAATATATGATAAATAAGCTAAACATGATCAATATGCTTACAGAAGCATTAGAGGGCATTCCATAAATTTTGGAGAAATTCCAACCCACCTGGAACGCTTTCCGCAGGCAACGCTGAAGTCGGTGAAGTGCTGAACCCTCGAACTGAAGAAATTTCGAAAAACGCGCCGCGCGCACATTGCCGCATACTTGGAAAAAAAATCCCGGGAGCTCGAATAAATTTTTCCCCGAGTCCTCAACCCAAAAATCTCGGCGCACTCTGATCATTCCCCGGCCAAAACAGAGCTTCCAAGTGTCACCAACAGCACACATAAAGCTTTAATTAAACACCAATAATTAGAGCTCTCATATACATAGTTAGCATAAATCCACATACACCTTACAGCTCATACTCCATGTCTCCTCTACACACACAATATCTCCAGGCAACAAGCAACACACTAAAACAAAAGTTCATTCAATCACAATTACACATTCACCAAACTTTCATATTCATCTCTCATGTACACTCCACACACTCACAGCACTCAAGTTTCAACACAAACTCTTAAGTTGCCATTACAACTAAAACTAACGTGTACTTATTCTCATACACAAACTGCTTCACTCACTGCTCAAATACACAATGCCAGGCTCCAAAAGCACAATTTAATTCACCCTCAGTCCAAAAGCCACATAAGGCACACAGCACTCACACAAACAATAATTGTCCATCAATTTTCTTCACAAAACCACCCCAAATTAAACACATACACACATATATATAATTCTTTAAGCTCCATTTACACCAAAAGAGATGCTCACAACACAATCACTCAATTTCCCCTTACTAATAAGCATGTGCTCACACCAACTCAAATATTCAAACCACCTATTTACAGTACATAAGCAGCCCAAGTTTATGCACAATTAAAACCATAGCACCATCTCCTAGCTCACAACACACATTGCACACTCACATACATCTCATGGTTCAACAGCATGCTCACTTAAACCTCATTTCACATTAGATCCACAATCTTTCCTTTATAAGCTCCAAAGCATACTAATAAATAATAGATCACTTAACCAAAAAAATGCACACATCCAACCACACATTTAGGTTGCATCTCCCTTGCACACATCAAGTCCACCATCAACAAGCAGCAAGCAATTTACCCCATAGCTGCCACAACAATCACCCCCAAGGCTCCAACATACTTGGATGCACCCACAACACACAAAAACACAAAACATCCCCCATCAAAGTCTCACTCTGCCCAAATAATAATCCACAACACATACCCATGAGCTCCTACAGCACTCTCCAATTGTAATGTTCTCATAGTACACCCACAATTAAACAAAGCCAAGCTACATCCCATTACTTCATTTCACAAAAATCCACACCAAACACAACTCCACAGCACACTCTCAAAAGTGAAGGCTCCCACATTGCCGTGGCTCCAAAATCTGCTGGTGTTCCACGTGCCGTCACCGTCAGCACCAACAGCTCGCGCGGCACCGAGCTCACGCGCGCCCTGCAGCTGCGGCACCAAAATCAGAGAGGATAAGGAGGAAGCATCAAGATCAGCCCAAAGCACAATTCGCAAGAAAAATGGGCAAAAAACAGCTCCGCCGCGCGCTCGCTGCTCGCCGAGCTCCCGCGCAAGTCGCCTGCCGCGCGGCGCCCACGCGCGGCAGCGCGCGGCCCCACGCGTGCCGCGCGGCACCAAGTGCCTGCCGCGCATGCCACTGCCGCGCGGCGCCCAGGCGCGTGCCCGCCTGCAGAGCGCGGCGCCCAGGCGCGCCCGCGTGCAGCGCGGTGCCCTGGCGCGCCCACCCGCAGCGCGCGGCGCCCCTTGCGCGCCCGCATGCAGCGCGCTGCTGCGCGCCCTTGCGCCCGCGCGGCCACAACCTCCACCTCCTGTAGCCACTCCACGGAGGCAACCAGACCACCACCCCCACCCAAACTCACTCTCTCACTAAACCGAGCTCACCCTCTCTCACTCAAAAAAAAACTGTACATACCTGTCCGAGAGGCTCGACGTGCGCGCGCGCTCCGCTCGGCATCCGCTTGGCTCAGCAGTAGGTTCTCACAACAAAACTCAAGCATTCCTGACATTCCTTCTTTTTCCCCTCTCATTTCCTCTTCTTCCTCTCCATTATTTTTTTTCTTCCTCCAATTCCTCTGCTTTACCCCCACTTCCTCTGTTTTGCAGGGAGTGAAGAAGATGAGGTGGCGTGGAGCTTTTAATTAGAGAGGTGCCTAATTAATGTAAGGAGGGAGGGGTAGTTGGCTGCATTAAATGCACAACCCCAAAATATCCCAACTTCATTTTCAAATCCAAACTTCAACAATTCACTCCCTTCAAAACCCTCTCTACAACATAATAAATAAATCCAAATTAATTCCACTAATTAATTTAATCAATTAATTAATCCATCAAAAGCCCCCCGTCAACTCACTTTTTGCCCTCGGGGCCTCCGCACGGGTCCGAAACCTCTCGAACCCCGCTGTAATCTGAAAATACACATGTCCACAGCTTTCTCTTCCCAAAAAGCTCAACCGTTGAGTCGGGGTGCTCAATCCAAAAACCGGCTCCAAATTTGTCAGTTCCGACTCACTTTTCGCCTTCGGGTCCCCCGCGTCAGTCCGGAACCCCCCGAAATCCGCTGTAATTTGAAAACACACCTGATCCAAGTGTACCCGAATTCCTGCACTCCACTGTGAAATCGGTATTCCCAATTCCGGCCCTCAATCGGCGCGCCAAGCCCGGAAAATCCCCGAATCAAGCTGGGGCTCCCTCAATGATCCGCATCAACCCGACATCATCAGTAAACACATAAGCAACATGCCCGAGGCAATTTCTCCGCTCAACGCCATCCCGCGCGGTCAGCGCGCCATCCGAAAACCCGGTACTCTACAAGGTCCGGGTGATTCGACGGCATCTGCAGACCGCCCAAAGCCGACAAGGAGTTATGCCGATGTTCGGCGACAAGACTTAGAATTTCAAGTTAGAGATCAGGTAAGGAATCAGGAGGTTCGGCATTCGTGGGAAACTTAGCCCCGATATATTGGACCCTTTGAGTTATTTGAACGTATCGGGCCAGTTGCCTACCGACTTGCACTTGCCGGTGTATTTCACATTTCTACTCTGAGGAAGTGTGTCTTCGACCCGTCGCACTTCATCGACTTCACATCGCTTGAGATCAGCGAGGATTTGAGGTATGAGCAGCGCCCACTGCGAATTCTGGATCGAGAGGTAAGAGAATTGCGCAGTCGGGCCATTCCTTATGTGAAAATCCAATAATCATGACGAGCGCGAGGCTACATGGGAGCTTGAATCGGAGATGGGGGACGCCCACCCCTACTTAATTGAGACTTTGGACTGAGAATTATTGGTTAGTCTCGTTTCGAGGACGAAACTCTTTTTAGTGGGGGAGGATGTGATGATCCATACTCCCGCAGAAACTAAACAGTGACTAAGGGGAGTTTGTACAGTGCAACGGAGCCTGTAGAATCGAAATTGGACATTTAAAATAGACTCTGCGCGAAAATCGGAGCAAATAGAATTTTTCGGGAGCTTTCGGCAAAATTTTGGATGAGAATTTGGCGAAACGGACGTCGTATTTGGACTCAGCGTGCGAAAACGGTCGAAATGGTATATTTACTTTAATTTTTCGGCAAAAAGTTACTGTTCACGCCGGAACAGTAACTCCGGCCGCCGGAATTACTGTTCCGGCGACCGGCGAGCGGCGGCGGGCGACGGCGCACGGCGGCGGGCAGCGGCGCAGCGGCGGCGCAGCGGCAGAGCGCGGGGGAGCGCGGCGCGGGCAGGGGGCTCGGGTGCGCGGTCCATGGGCCAGGCGTGCACCGGGTGCACCGAATTCTTTCCCTGCCACGTGGCAAGCTGTGATTGGCTGGCCGGCTTCTAGAAGGCACGTGGGAAGGTGACACGTGGCGCGATCCCATTGACCGACATCTTCCGGAAGACCCGGAGCGCGGACCGGCCGTGCACCACGTGGGACACGTGGCGAAATCTGATTGGCCCTTGCACGGCTGTTTCCTGTTATGTGGACACGTGGCGCAATCTGGTTGGCCAATTTCCGTGTTTCCTGTTTTGCCAGGATCCTGTGTGGAGCCCCAGCCCATTATAAATAGCATCCTCCACCCCTCTCATTCCCCACCTCGATTTGCGTGCCGAGGAGAGAGAATCAAAAAAAAGTTCCCTCTACGAAATTTCTTCCTCTCTCTCTCTCTCTCTCTCCTCCAAATCTCAGAATTTTAGGAGTTACATATAGTGAGTTATCTGCGACACGGCACACTGCGACGATTTTCTTTTTAGGCCCATTTCCCGTCGCAGTTCCGTCGAAAATTCACTGCGGGCTAACCAGGTGGAATTTTTGGACGATTTTTTGCGACAGCGCGACCGTAAGAGCACCGACTTCTCCGATTTTTATCTTGGCGTAGGAACATCAGATCGAGACGTTTAAAGAGTCGATTTTGATCTACTCTTCGTGAGGAACGCAACCATGATTTTTCTGGGATTTTAGGAGCTCATTTTAGAGGATTTGAGGACTGTGGACAGCCAGGGGACTACCTGGGGTGTTGTTTGAGCTATTCGAGGTGGGCGGTTGTTGCTTACCTCATTTTTGACAAGCTCACTGGGATTACTAGAAATCCCCCTAAAATAATGTGACAATTGATGAGAACCATTGGGACAAACTAACAGGACAAACTAACAGGACAATTGATGAGAACTATTGGGACAAACTAATATGACAATTAATGAGAACTATTGGGACGAACTAATATGATAATTAATGAGAACTATTGGGACGAACTAACATGACAATTGATGAGAACCGCTGGGACGAACTCTCCTAAAATTTAATATGACCCCACAGATTATATGATGACTTATATTGGGACACTATGATTGGGACGAAGGCTATAATCTCGCATGCAAATAATTTTTCCAGTAAATCAATCTTCTTTTAAAACAAATATCTAACACCTTTCTACAGTTTTTGAAAAGTGCAAATGCATGCTGGCTAGGACATCTAGTTAGCCCTATTTAATGCTACACTATCATATTGGGATTTGTACATGTTTCATTGTTGTCCTTTGCATCCAGATGCTTGTTGCTCAAGTATGAGCAGGGGTTTGGGATAGTGTAGTCGATATTGCATTAGATTGTGGATTTGTGGGGTATTGCGGTGACCGCGGACAGTAGGCGGTTGACCAGATGTTTATCCTTGCATCAGATTGGGGTTGAGTTTGGTTTATTTATTGCATCAGTTGGGGATTGGGTTTCTATAGTGGATGGAGTTTTCCACTTTGATCATGGTTATGATCCGTCCTGCTATATTGAGACATGTGCTACAGAGATACTTGTGATACTGATGACAGAGATATTTTACTCGTGTGGGTCGCTCCCCTCGAGTGCCACTCCGGAGGTAGGCTTTCTTTTTCGGACCCAGCCTTGTGTGCCGGTCTGATACTTATTTTGGGATGCGAGCCGTGCGGGCCGATCCCGCGGTTTCGAGCCTTGTGTGCAGATTCCGCTGAGCAGGCAACACCAGTTGTTACTGGTATCCAGATTGGGTTTATTTGGACAGATACTGTTTCTGATGCATGCATACAGTTTTGACAGCATAGTAGTGGTAGTTTACCTGTTTCAGCATCTTATGTATTTTACCACTTCCCCTGTTCCCTTTTGCCTCTAGTAGTCCTAGTGGGTGCGTCAGAGTTGAGGTTTTACCCACTAGGGGAGGCTACTGGTTTATCTAGTAGTTCTCACCCCCCATTGTTATTTTCTGTCTCTCTTCTCTCCTTTATTTTGCAGCGTCATCGGTGGGAGCTGCGGGGCCATCAGCGGCAGACCGAGGTAAGAAGATAGCGGACTAGCTAGATCGTCTGCCTGACTGTGAGAGTAGCTGGACTTATATTGTACCCCTTTTATCTTAGACTGTAGCACTTTTATTTTGGATCTGGCTCTGGCCAACTAGGTGTATTATTTTGGTGTGCTGGGAGATTATTGTACATATTACAGCTTTATTTGTAGTATCAGTCTGAGATACTATGTGGTTCTTCTATTTCAGCTCTGTATTATGCTCTTTTATTGTAGCTCTGATATCTGAGCAGGTTACCAGCGCTTCGTGTACGCGGGAAGTTCCGTGTGCACGACGGATCTGTAGACGGACCCGGGGTCTGGTTTACACCCCTGGGCGTGACATGTACATTCCAAATAGGATGTGCATAATACATTTTATCTATTTAGGGGTGAGATAAATTTCACAAGTATAGCTAAGTCTCCGTCCTTGAATGGTTGGGTGTACATCGTATGTCTATTTCTGAGTGTACAGATAGTATTGTTCATTATTTTTTCTTGAAAATACTTATTCTACACTCGAAATCGGGTGTAGATTTTACTCTCTGCATATTTTGGGATGGTGTGAATTTTACTGATTTCTTCGAAATGACTAGTAAAAATTTTTTCATTCTAAAATAGGTGGAGTGTACATCGTACCGATTCGGATGTATGGGTAGCATTGCTTTTTTTTTTTTTTTTTGAAAAAATCTTTTATAAAAATATATGAATTATTATTTGGATTAATTTATAGAAATATATCAGTAATTATCCATAATAATAATAATAATAAAAGGCCCAATAATTCATTAAATAACAGGAGACCAAATAAATGGGCCTGGCCCAATTAAAAAACCCATCACACAAATCAGGCCCATAAAAAATATAAATAAAAACAATTTTTTCCTTTTCTTTTTTTCTTTATATTATTCACCTATTTGAGATATGTAAGTAAACAAAAATGGCAATGGTCTATAAGATCTTACCAAATGATTTTTTTTTTTTTTTTTTTTTTTTTTGGCCAAACTAACCATACTGCTTACTGGTCCTCGACATAAAGTCGCAAATTCATCACACATTCACACATGCACCAGTACTTCTTTTAAATGTGTGTTTAGCAATTTTCGTAAATAGAACTCGTTGTGAAAAAGATACGTAAAAAATTTTAAGTTAGAGTTAAGCAGAAACAAAAACTCTCTTAGGCGAATCAATACAAATCTAAAAGCATTTTCACGGAAGATTGTGTTGTTACAGCTTATGAGCAGTTGACATAGTATCCAATTTTATAATCTCTTCATATATTAATGACCTAATTCAGATGACTTACTAAAATGATGGGACTTGATGATATTCGGCGGGAATCGCAGATTTAATTTAGAATATTTGAGATTTAAAATAAAAATAAGGATAATTTCTTTTTATTATTAATGTTAATTTTTTCAATGGAGAAGGAGATGAGAAGATATATATATATATATATATATATATATATATATATATATATATATATATATATAAAAGTCTTTCACTAATGATTATTTAAATAAATTTATATGATAAATTTTATTTAATTTTAAATTAAAACTTTATATTTGAATTATTGATTCAAAATTTATTTTAAAATTTTCTACCGTTCGAGTTTTGAAATTGAATTTAAATTATAAGTTCAATTTTTTAAGTTCAAATTTAAATTCAAATTTTATTTATGAATTTGAATGGTAAATTTTAATTGGAATATGATTCTAATTTCGACTCTTGGTCACGAGCAATACCAACAAAATAAAATAGAGCTTTTATAATTCTGTTTTCTATTCCAATCTTTATTTTGACGCCTGATGATAATGAGTGATGAGGGAAATAAAAAAAAATAATAAAATTAACATCTTAAACATTTAACATCAAATTTTTTATTATTCAGAAATACAAACACATTCAAATACATTTTCTGTCTCACAATTATTTATTCTGGAAGCAGGAAACACACAAGCTCTCATGATGCCACTCTCTCTCTCTCTTAGCTTGCGTTCTGGGGATTTCAAATCAAATCCTACATCACATGAAATAAAATGAAATCAAAATCAAAATCTAAATCTAAATCTAATGAAACCAATCTCCCAACTGAAAACAAATTCAATTGATGAGACCAGAAATTGTTACAGATTAGCATGAGAAGCAACCTGCTCTGCAAACTCCTTTTTGTTCCCTTTGGGGTCTTTCCGGAACCTGGCAATCTGAAACTGCGCCAACTGTGCGGCCGTCGCGGCAGCGCCGTCGACGGCCATCTCCGCGAGAATTTTCCCGATCGCCGGCGCCATCTTGAACCCGTGCCCGGAGAATCCCCCGCCGACGACGACGTCGTCCCCGAACTCCCCGCCGAGGAAGTCGACGACGAAGTCCTCGTCGGGGCTCATCGCGTACATGCACGCCTGGGACATCGCCGGGCCATCGGCGCTCTCCACGCGCCCGCCCATCACCCGCGCTATCCACCCCTGCACCGCCTCCACCGCCGCCGCCCCTGGCCCCGTCCCCGACGCCCAGCTCCGGCGGTCCGGATCGCACGGAGACCCCCCGTGCATCGCGATTTTGATCAGCCCCGGGAATTCCAGCGACGGCGTGCCGTAGATGTACGGCTTGCCGTAGCTGGCGAACGTCGGGAACCCGGACGCAGCTGATAGATCGTTCAAATAATTTTCTTTGATTTTCCAGTACAAGATAGTAGTATGCAGCGCCTGTATCGGCAACGATACACGGCTGCTGCTGCTGCTGCTACGGCTGATTTTGTCGGTGAGCTTTTTGATCCACGCGCCTGCAGTGATTATGCATTTTTTGCCGTGAAATATTTTCTTGTCGGCGGTCGTGACCGCGACGCCTCCGTCTTTCGATCTCTCGATACGCGTGACCTCGGCGCGGTCCCTGAGCACGGCGCCGCGCCGGGCGGCGAGGGACTGGAACATGGCGAGCGCCTTCGTCGGCTTGATCACGCCGCCGACGTCGCTGGCGACGCCGATCCAGCCGGCGGGAAGAGTGAACGCGCCGGTGAACAGCTCGGCGGCGATGTCGGGGCCGACGACGCGGGCACCGATGCCGTGCTGGCGGCAGCTGGCGACGGCGGCCTGCAGGCTGGGGTCGTCGGCCGGGCCGACGTCGAAGTGGGGGGTGGCTGTCAGGACGGAGTAGCCGGCGTCAGACTCGGCCTCGCGCCACAGCCGGAGGGACTCGACGACGAGGGGAGTGTAGTAGGGCTCCGGGTAGGACGCCCGGAAGGTCCGCGACTCGCCGTGCGACGACCCGCGGTGGTGGAGGAAGTCGAATTGCTCGAGGAGGAGCACGCCACCACCGCCACCGCCACCGCCGCCGCGCTTCGCCGCCGCGTACGCCGCGCAGCTGCCCATGATCCCCGCCCCCACCACGATCACGTCGAATTGCCCCTGCGCCTCCTCCGCGTGGCCGCGGGTGAGCTCCATGCTCTTTCTCTCACCCTTTCCAATGCTCTCAAGCTTTCGCGCTTGGGCTAGTTAAACCAGTTTATAAAAGGGTATATATATAAGTATACACCCCCTAATTTAGGGGTGTATATCTTAAATCTCATTTTATTCCGAAATATGGTGAATTTTACTCGTCACTCGATGTGTTGAGTAAAATAATATTCATCCCAAAATAAGGTGGGATGTAGGATGTACACCCCTAAAAGGGATGTACATCTAGCATCCCTCTTTATAAAAATATATTTTTTTTATAGAAATGTTGTTTCAATATAACTAATTATTTTAAAAAATATATAATAATTTTTTAATAAATTAAATAATTTTTTGGTCAAGGTATTGTGGTTGTAGATTTAATGTATTCATATCTGTTATTCCTAGTATATTATTAGTATCATCGCCCTTTTACACTAGAAAAAATTTAACAAATTAATTTTATTAGGTTAATATATTATTAATTGTTCTCAACTAATAAACTAATAGAAGCATTCATATGATTTGATATTTTATAGGACTAAAATAAAATATGAGAAATTATTTTCCAAACAATAAATAAAGTATTATTATTGATATTCATATCTCTTATATATTTAATTATAATTTTATTTTCATTCAATGTAAAATTATTGAGAGTCCTAACACACAACACTCTGTTCCTGTTCCTATTCCCATTCAATGTGCACTTTATTTTCATCTAATATGGAGGACTATTGGGTGACCAAAAGCACAACACTTTATTCCAATGTAGGATTATTGGAGGTGTCATAGGCTTTTAAACACATTCACGAAATACGGTAATATAAAAATTCTTAGCAGTTGTGGATGCAAGAAATACTGTAACGTTTTTATTCTCATTACTAAAAATCGACTCGTCAGAAAAAAAAGAGCCATCCTATGTGACGACTTACATCTTGAACTTGAAAACAATACAACCGCAAAACAATTTCGTCTGAAGAGGTCAACTCATTGTAAAGAAACATTCGAGCTTATAACTTTAATCATTTTACTAAATCCAAAATTCAAAAGATGCAAAACATGCCTTAATTAGTTGACTTTTTCTGACTAGGTTGGACTTGGTTTAGCTTCTCAATGTACCTTAAGACTAGATCCTTCCCATCAATTGGAGTAAAATATGGCATTTATGATTGCATTAAACTATGCACTAATATACATTTATTTTGATGGATGCACATGTCACTAATTCATGTTTTATTATTTTTGATATTTTTTTAGATGGACTAATTTATAATCAAATAAAAGAATAATTTATTTTGATGAGAATGTTTTAACTAGGAGAAAAGTGCATGCTCCATAAAATAACTCATATGAGGTAGGTAATGGTGTTGAGATGTGACATTCCATTTAGATCTCTAATTAATTCTCTATTTAGGAGAATCCTTATTATTAAAGTTAGGTAAAAAGGCCCTTTAAAATTTAGGTAACTAATTCTCTAATATTTGATTGTAAAATTAAGTTTATAAAGTTTCTATGTCTATTTCAGAAGCACTATAAGGGCATATTTGTTTCACCGAAAATAAATTTTGGATTGATATAAATTTTAGGTTGAAGTAAAGTTTAGATAAAAATTATTTTTTTCTTGTTATTTATTTTTATATTTATAGAATTAAAGTTTATTCAGTTCTATTATTTGTTTGGTAAAAAATAAATGATGTAAAAATTATAATTTATACATAAATAATAAATTATAATATAATAAATAAAAAAATAATATAATTATATTTTTATATAATTAAAAAAATATAATATAAAACAACTAAAGTAAATTTTTTTATATAAAATTATAATAATATAACAATAAAACTATAGAATAAAAAAAAAATATTAATACTTAACTAACTAATTTTCATCATATTATAAATATACAAAATTAATGAAAAAAATATTAAAATTTGAATAATCAATTTGTATTAAAATATTTTAAATATACAAATTAAATAAAAGAATAATTAGTACCATAATTAAATATATTTAAATTAATATAACTAGTATTATAATTTATATTATTTTTTTATTTTTTTATTTATTCTTTTATCGTAATTATTTCGTCCCAATATACTATTTTGAGTAATTCAAATCTTGATAATATTTTTATTACAGTAAATCAGACAGCGAAAGAGACAGCGTATGATCGAAAATAATAATTTTATTTCTCTCCACTTCCATCTAAACAAACAAGTGGTGGTGTAACTGGCACTTTCTTTTGGACTAGCAAACTTTGAACCAACTTAATTTGTGGCTTCTGTCACACTTTTGCTGTGCATGGTATACTTAGGCTAATGGACAAAATGTGGGTCTCATTGAGAGCTCTCTCTCTCTCTCTCTCTCTCTCTCTCTCTCTCTCTCTCTCTCTCTTACTTATGGGTGTTAAATAATAATTATATCATTGTTTCACATGTGTTAAATGGGTAAATATAAATATACACCCCATAAGGGGTGTACATCTTACACCCCACTCCATCCTGAGGTGGGATAAATTTTACTGATCACATCGAAGTGATTAGTGAAAGAAGCTCCACCTCAGGATGGGGTGGGATGTATAGGTTGTACATCTAGCATCCCCCGTGTTAAATAATATGTATACGATTATTTCACGTAATTTAATGTAATGTCTGAAAAAGAAGCTGACGTACAGTTTGAGTTTTGAGATTCATCGCTAGACTTCTTACTTTATTTAATTTTTTTTCTTATATTTCATTTAGGTTTATATTGTTGATCTATTAAAAAGTTTCAAATTTAAATATAAAAAATATTTAAAAAAGAACAAAGATGGTTTGAGTAGTAGATAACTCTCTCTCTCTCTCTCTCTCTCTCTCTCTCTCTCTCTCATTCATGTGGGTCTCTCATGGGAGCTTTGTATATATCCCTTTCTCAAACAGTAAGCTAGGTCACATGAACAATAACACTTAATTCACTCAGTCATCACATGGGTTTTCTGAGAAAAAAAAAACACCTAGAAAGGTAATTTAATGTGGACTTGTACTAGCAATTGTAATTAAGGAGTTTGTCCAATATATGTAGTCACTATGTGCTAACTAGAAAATCTTTATTAATTAATTAATTAATTTATTTTTTAAGATCCTAAGATCTTTTTCTGAAGAGCAATACTCTTGTCTTACTTTTATAAATAATAATAAAATTATTAACCGTTGATTGACAAATGATAAAAGTATAATTTTATATATAAGCAGATTAAAAAGTAACTTTATAAAAGAAAATATTTTTATAATTAAACATCACAGAATTTTTTTAAAAAATAATAATTAAAATACCTTTCATAAATTTAGCTATTAATTTAGCACTAATTTAAGAAGTTTAATTTTTAAAAAAATTGAATTATAATTTACGCATTAATTTAAAGAGTTTTAGAATTAGAATTTAGGTATTAATTTAAGGAGTTTAATTTATAAAGTTTTAAAATTATAATTTAGGATTTAAAAAATTTTAGAATTATTATTTCAACATTAATTTAAAGAATTTTAAATTTACAATTTAATCATTAATTTATATCAATATTTTAATAAAATTTAAACATAGGTTAATATTCAAATTCAACATATTTAATATGCTTAAAAAAAATAAAATTTATCTAATTTAGCCATTAATTTTGCACTAATTTAAGCATTAATTTAAAATATTTTAAAATTATAATATAGACATTAATTCTAAAAAACATTATATAAAAAGTTTTAGAATTATAATTTAGGCATTAATTTAAAGAGTTTTAGAATTATAATTTAAACATTAATTTAATAAATTTTAGAATTACAATTTAGTAATTAATTTATATTAATATTTTTTAAAAAAATTGAATATTGGTTAATATTCAAATTGACAACTAAAGATTTGTGCTATTATATATAAAGTCGACTAAAGAGAGCGAAAGAAAATATACAATAGCATGAATCTCAATACAAATTTAATGATAAAAAATTTATAAGTATAGTTGGACGTGCATGTGATTTTAAAAATATATAAGCTCTACTCTCTCTCTCTCTCTCTCTCTCTCTCTCTCTCTCTCTCTATATATATATATATATATATATATATATATTCTACAGAAAAAGAAACAAAAAAAAAATATTTAAATTTCAAATAAATACTTAAGTAGCCAATTAGTAGCCAACACAAGATCAACTCAACCAATCAAAGTAAAAGGCTGACTTGACCACTAATTTAAAAGCTAACCATCAATTGGACTATGGAAAGCAACCAGTGAGAGATACAAGTATTTGTGCAAGAATAATATCTTGGCATCTATGTTTCTAATTAATGATAGGCTCACAACAAAGTGAGTTTTGTTTTCTCCTTTTATATAAAAACACACCCAAGTTTTGAGTGTAATAATTAATATATATTAGTGTTCAGCATGTGGTGGAGGATGAGCAAAATGCGTGGCAAATTCAGCTTCCACTTACTAAGGGAGAAGCACTTTGTGGAAAATGCCTGATTTTTCTGTGCAATGGTGGACTTGGGTCTTTTTCCTTCATGTTCATACTATATATATATATATATATATATATATGTGTGTGTGTGTGTGTGTGTGTGTGTGTGTTACACATTGTTTATGAAATTGTACATGTTAAATCACATGGCTAAAATATTATGAGTGGTATGTGAAGGGGATGCTAGGTGTACACCATAAGGGGTGTACATCCTACACCACACCCCATTTTGAAGTGGGGTTTTCTTCACATATTATTTCGATATGACCAGTGAAATTCATTCTATTTCAGAATGGGGTGGAGTGTAGGATGTATATTCTTTATGGGGTGTACACTGATATTTATCCGTGAATTTAGTATATATAGCTAAATTTTTAAGATATATATATATATATATATACCTTGTAATTATATTTAATAAAGTAGATTTTGTTGAAGCTTTACACCCATTCCTGTTTCCTATTTGGTGGCACTTGAGGACTTTTCATCAGTGAAATATTCTCTGTCCCTGTCAATTAATCTTTTCCTTTCGTTATAATATATATAAGTTTGTAGCTAAATAAGAAATAAAATATATTACTTGATCATTTTAAAATAAAATAAATTTTACTAATTAAGTCAATATATGTAATTTAATTGGTAAACAATATTCTATCTTTAAATAGGTAGATGTATAAAATACACTCAAAGTGAAATATATGAATAGTATTATTTTTTAAAAACTAAAATAAAATTAATGGTCATATTATTTATCTTTTCAAAAAACTATAATATCATGATTATTATTCATAAATATTCAAAAAAAAGCTTCAATTTATCGCTATTGCTTTCATGTATATACAATTGGCGGCTCAAAAAATTATATTTAATTTTTATATGATTTAGTGATTTTTCTATTTTATCACTTTGGGGTTCATTGTAATTAGGACTTTTCATTAAACAATATGTTATTAAATGGATTTTTTTTTTTTAGTAAAATAAAAATATTACTGAATAGTTATGTATGGCTATTTTAACTATATGGCAACAAAGTAAAAATGAATTAAACCACAAATGAGCAAATTATATATATATATATATATATATATATATATATATATATATATATATATATATCATAAAAAATACCACTTGTACATCCTTAAAAAAAATATTTTACTGTAGCACTAATTTTTTACCAAATATTTTAAACAAGAACTAATTATTGGTTTTTAATTTTTTTTTTTTTTTTTTTTTTTTTTTTTTGAGAGAAATTAAGATAGCATGCTACCCGCTTCGTTTATTTTTGAAATAAATTTAGCTGAAAATGTGAAGCAACAGATATCAACCACCAAATCCTTTGCCACTTGCACTAAAAACGATTAATATTTATTTATTTTTAAACGGCACATATAACAATGCTCGTTTACCAAACATTTTAGCTTTTCTCTTTGCTGACCGATATTCTTAGTCTTGATGCTAACATCTTAAGCCTGTGTACAAAAACTAATTATTGATTCTTAGATAAATAGTTGTGAGATATACATTAATTTTGGGTGGCACACATAGCTGTACTTTTTTACCACATATTTTACCATATATCTTAGACAATGTATTGTTCATCTAGACTAATCTAGTTGACTTAGTTGACTTGCAGGCTTTATCAGGTAACATGGATGTAACTTATGAGGTCAAGGTCAGATCACATAAGGGCACAAATAGATAAGATGTTGAAGATCATGTTCACCTTGGAAAACTTGTTTCCCATGTGTGAGGATACCAATCTCTTATCTCTTTAGATACCTATAAAATTAAGATATGTATTTTTTTTTATAATAAAATATGAAGAGATAAGTATTGAATAAATGAAGGCAAAAAAAAAAAGAAAGAAAAAAGAGGTTTGGAGACTCCATCAAGGGCCTCAATGAAAGGATACATTGAACTACTTTTTTAAAAAAATTTGAGTTTTTTAAAGTCAATTAAGTTAAAAATGTTTATTAAATTTAATGTTTTATTAACTACTAGTCATTAATTATTTATATTTTATTTGCTGGATAATATTGATCATCGATAAAATTTTCAATTTAGTGGACTAAAATTTATTTAATTTTTTTTTTTTTAAATACAAGTTTTTAGAAAGAAGGTGTTGGTGAAGAAGGGTCTCCATTTATTTTTTCCATATAGAGATATCAAGTGGTATGAACATATTTACAATCATATATTTGTTTGTTTGGCCATATATTAATGTAGTGACAAATCACCACCCAAGCATTACATAAAACTCCAAAAAGTGGAAATGTTTTGTAGTTGTAGCTTTTATTCCAAACTCTTATGACTTGAACTCTTACAAATAGTTTACTCAAAATAGTTGCAAATGTGACAATTTGTAATTAATGCACCATTTGTGCTTTGTTTTTAAAAGTGGGTGTGATGCTCCAACTTTTCAGAGATCATCAATTCTAGAACTATACTCAAACATTCTTAATTTTTTAGATCTTGCTATCATTCAAAATGCTATATTAGAGTTTAGAGATTTAATTCTGTTTATATCGTATATATAAGATTAATCTAAATTCTAGCGGTGTTACATTCTTTCCCATTTAAGTACTAACGTTCTCGTTAGGTTTAAAAATACTCATAAGTATCAGACGATCGATATGAGACTCATCTCGCTAATCTTAGCCAATCTTGTGGGAAGCTGTACTCTATTCACAACGGTCATTAACCGGGGAGTCTCGCTCTGCACTACAACAAAATTAGATTATAGGAACATATTTTTATGACACCTTTATGTAAGTGTCCTATATATATTTCATCTATATTCAAAATTAGATTATAGGGATACATTTTTTAGACATATTACAATAATGTATCGCTATACACCCTAACGACTGCACATATATCGACACTAATAATAAGTGTCGGTGTTTTTGTCAGCGTCATTTTTTTTTTCAGATTTTAGAAACACTTAAAAATATTGCTATACCATAATTTTGTTGTAGTGCTATCCGCTATATAATCCTGACCCAACTAAGACTCATCTCACATTTTCGGTTGGTGAATGGCTCTAATACCAACTGTGAAGCCCCAACTTTCCAGGAGGTCACCCATCATATAACTACTCTAACTCTAACATGCTAATAACTGGATTTAAGTATTTTGACTGTAGTTTGGGCTAAATGAATTATTATTGCTAGTGGGCTGGATTGTTACAGTGGAGTTAAAGATTTCTTTAATTAATAATATGGTATTTTGTGGGAATTTATTTATTTGAATAGTAACATATAATTTTTATACATACAAAGAACTTTGTGTTCATAAGTTATTTTTAATAATAAAATTTTTGGATCAATAATTTATATAGTTAAATATAATTTAGTGTATTCGAAATGTTTCTAAACTGAATTTCATAATTTTTTTAAAGTTATAATAAAATTTATAAGACAATTATAAAATGAACAGCGAAATTTAAACGATTACCTTAAAATAGAGAATTGAATTGCTCAATTTCAAATTAGAGTTATCAATTTTGATTTAAAAAGTCAATAGAATTTTTTATCAAAAATTTAGCTGATTATGATTCTTCTGCACTGTAAAACTAAAAAGCGCACAATATCAACCGTTAAAATAATTAATTTTGAGGCTTTTTGATCGTATGGCATATATATAATGCCAAAAATTTGTGAAAATTTGATTTGTAAGCTGTTTGAATGCTTTAAATTATACTTATCGATATGCAACGTCAATTCAAAAATTCTACATAAAAGTATAATAGCCAAACTCTTTCAAATTCTTAGGAGGAATAGTTATATATAATCTTTACTATGATAGTTAGATAAATTTGACAAAATTTTCAATTTTAGTAGGAGTTCGGATGATCCGAATCAACCTCTATCGATTCGGTTTGCTCCGAACCCGAAAAACTCTAAACTTTAGACTAATACCCAAATTGGTATTACTGAAAGGAGCCCGGTCCGATTCGGCCCGACCCGAAATATATTCGCGGCGACGACAACGGCCCAGGCTCAATAAGCACATCGACATTCTTAGTGAAAGGCCCAATGAAGATGATCCACACACTCATAGCCCACGTTTGGTTCGGATATAAATTACAACTGTTTATTTTAAAAATAAATTTAAGTTCATAAATAAATAGGAACAAAATTAATTTTATTCTAAAAATATGCTTATTTTTAAATAGAAATAAATTTGTTTCAGAAGAAAATAGTGGAATAATAATTCTACTCTTATACCGGGTTGTTTTAGAAAAACGAAAATTACTATTTTCGTCCATAATTAAGCATGTTTGGAGGAACAAAACTGGAACAAGATCTTATTTCAGGTCTTGTTATCCAACCAATCGATATTTATGGTAATATAAGTTTGTATCGGACGTTATTAGTTATACATAGAATATCTATTACAGAGAAGTAGAGGTGTCAACGAGCCAACCACGAGCGAGCTGGGGTCGGCTCGTGTTCGGCTCGTTTATTGCTGGCTCGTTTAAATATCGAGCTGAAAAATTCGACTTGTGTTCAGCTCGTTTATTAATGAGCCGAATACGAGCTGGCTCGCGAACAATAAGTTTGATTTTCATTTCTATTATTAGATGTAAAACTGAAAAAAAAATTTAAAAAATAAAATTTATAAAAAATTAATAGTTTAAAATCTAAATAGTAATATATATATATATATATATATATATATATATATATATATATATATATATATATATATATATATATATTTTTATATTCGAACCGGTATCGAGCCGAACACGAGCGAGCTGACCCCAGCTCGTGTTCGGCTTATTTACTAAACGAGCAATTCGATCTCGAGCTCATTTCGAGCCGAACAAGAGTTGGATTGCCACCCCTACAGAGAAATTGTTGTTGTTGTTGTTGTTTTTTTTTTTTTTTTTTTTTTTTTTAAGTTTAAATTTTAGGAGACGAGACTATAGAGCGATAATCTCCAAATGTTATTTTAAAAAAGGTGTGACTTTTGTTTGGATTGATTTAGAAATTAGAACCCACCCACTATATAACTAGGCCAATTTATTATAATAATTAATATTATTATATAGCTAGCCAATATATTTTATATTCAATATTAATGTCCAAACTACCAAATTAAAGCATGGGAATAAAGAGAAAATATATATATATATGTCAACCATTTATTCTATCAACTGATGATTCATCGATTATTATGTCACGTCACGCGATCGAAAATATAACAATTGATCAATCAAAGTAAGTAGCTAAGATTTCTAAATTCAAAGTGAGGAAGGGAACTGCAGAACAACTAGAAAAGGAACTAATGCCCAACCTAGTCTTCTTTAAAATTTTTTTTCCCAATCTAGCCTTCTTTTTAAAAAAATTCCTAATCTAGCCTCATTTGAATAAATTAAAAAAGATAAGATAATTTAATGTTATTAATATGAGTTTATATGTTAATTAGGAGATAAATTTTTTTTTCTTCCAACTCACTTTCTAAATAATTTAAATTTCATTAATTTAAATTATTATTTAATAATAATAATAATATTATTATTATTATTATTATTATATTTTATTTAAATTTAAATTATTTAGAAAGTGGGTTGGAAGAAAAAAAAAATTATCTCCTAATTAATATATAAACTCATATTAATAACATTAAATTATCTTATCTTTTCTAATTTATTCAAATGAGGTTAGATTAGGAATTTTTTTAAAAAGAAGGCTAGATTGGGAAAAAATTTTCTAAAGAAGGCTAGTTTGAGCATTAGTTCCTAGAAAAGTAGATGATGAATCTACTCCACACAACAACACCTATTTTCAAATATTTTACCTTGTAAACAGTACCCTAGAAATTAAAGCAAGTAATTCAAGCTAACTAATCATGTGGGGTTTATTTTGGAGACCAAGTTTCCCCACACACACACACACACACACACAAAAAAAACATGATTGTTGAGTATGGAAAGGTTACCTAGAAATTTAAAAAAAATTAATTTTATTGAATAGTATATTTTATTCATTTAATTTTAAGATATTTAATGCATCTAAATCATCTGGTTTGATTATGTGGGAACAAAAGTTTCCGTCTTTCTAAAATAAGCTAGTATAAATTCGGAACTATTATTTCAATTTTTTTTTTTTTAAACAAACTTATTTCCACTTGCTAATAAGTTTAATTAAAATAAATATAAATTTAATTAATCTAATAGTTTAGCTAATCTAATTATTTTATTAACTAATAATTATCTAGCAATAATTAATTAAATAAGTTAAATTATTATTTAATTAATATTTTATATTAATTAATTAGATAAAATACTATTATTTTAAATTTATAATTATTTTTATTCTCATAATTTTAATTTAACTATCCAAACGATATATTTTTCTGTAAAACAATCTAATTTTTATTTTTATTTATTTTAAAAATTATATCTATATTAAAATTAAATAATTTTTATTTATACCTGAATCAGACACAACATAATACTTTCAAATTCTAAGGTGCTAATAATAAAGTTATGATTTTCATAATTAAGAATTAAATTGGTTGATTATAATATGTGATACATAAATGTACAAATGTGTCAGGTGAGAGATAGGATTGTAAAGTATAAATATTTAAAAAAAAATTTCAAAGATTGCATCAATTTTTGTACTTTATGGCCGACCAAAATTTGTGCACCAAATATTTAGTCAAAATTATTGTTTAGATGTTGAATAATAATTGGTCACACCAGTTCTAATGTACTACTGGTACTATATATATCTTCTCCTGCTCCATGAAAATTAAACTAAAGTGGTAAAATTAAATGTCACCTTTTCCAAAAAAAAAATTTCTCATCCTCTGTGAGATCCTCTCCACCTCTTTTAGGAAAGATCCTTAAATGCAAAAAAAAATAAAATTAGTTGGATTATGTGGTGGGTTGGTCCACCCAACTATATATTTATATATATGTGCTTTCCTTTATTAATTCATTAATGTTCTTTTATATATATATATATATATATATATATATATATATATATATATATATATATATATATATATAACTATATGTAAACATATCAAATAGGATATATATTCCTACACAGTTTAATTTTTATATTTACTTATTCAAAAATTTTTAGTTGTTCATATATATTCTTATCGTCGATATAAGTTAAAAAAATATAGTGAATCATAAGTTAAATATTTAATATTGGTTAGTGAGTGAGATAATTTTTTTTTTTTTTATCCTTTTCGATATTATATTTGATTATAGATATATTTTTTTAACATATAAATTTTTTAGAGAAACATATTTATATATAAGGACAAAATTGATATTTTATTTATATTCGGTTAAAAAATAAACAGTAAACTAACGATAACAAACCAGAGAAATATATATAAACAACTTAAAATTTTTGAAAAGATAAATATGAAAAATTAAATTTTATAAGAATATATCTACTATTCGATATATTTATAAAAAATTATGTAAAATTAGTTTTTTTAAAATAATATTATATTAGCAATGAATGATATCTAAAGTATTAATCTTTTTATGGATTGTAAATTAGTTTTAGTTGTATTTGAATTTTTTTTTTTTTGTTTTCAGTAAGAAATTTATCTGAATTTGTTCCCAATGTTGATGGGGGTGGATGGTGAAGTGGGTTCAACTCCACAAAATCCAATCCAACCAAAATTCCCATTTATTATAAATCAATTCAAATTGTACCATATAGCATTGTTAAACTATTAATAATGAGGTAAATAGTCCCTTTCTCTCTCTCTCTCTCTCTCTCTCTCTATACACCAAACAACCACCTCCTCACCTATAAAAAGCAAAATATTATAGCACCCACACACCTCACCATCTCACTCTCAATTTGGTGGTGGGCTCCACTTAAAAAAAAAAAAGAAAATTATATACCATGGCTTGTGAAGAGAGAGAAGGAGAGAGAGAGAATTGGGGACACAAATATAGGAATGCAAATACATAAATATAGGAATGCAAATGAATTCAGATAGGTGGAGCTCCAGTTCTATCTCTAAATAAAACGGTATAAAATAAATGATTTATCCTAAATTTATTTTGATTTTTCAAATTAATAGAGAATTGGGGACACAAATAATACCAATCACATAAACACAACACAATACAATATGCCTCTCTCTTTCTCTCTCTCTCTCTCTTTTGATAGAGAGAGTAGAGCTTGTATATTTTTAAAAGTATAAATATATTTATTTATATTTATAAATTTTTTATTATTAAATTTATATTTAGATTTGTATTTTATATTTTATATTTTTCTCTATTTAGTTGATTTTACAAAAATATAAATTTCAACACAAATTTAATAATAAAAAATTTATAAATATAAATTAATTTATACTTTTAAAAATATATAAACTTTAATCTCTCTCTCATATATATATATATATATATATATATATATATATATATATATATATATATAGAGTTGTGCTGGAATGCTATTGATAGCACCAGCCCAACTTTGCCACCCATTTTGTAGCCTTTGGATCGCATTGAGATTCGTGCAGTTCCTTTAATTAAAAAGAACACAATACAAGATATACCTCTCTCTCTCTCTCTCTCTCTCTCTCTCTAACACCCACCCATCTCCAACCCCAGCTCTTCAAATTCCTCTCAGAACCCCCTAAACACCCCCAAAAAAGGTGATTTTTTTTCCCACCCTTTCTTTTCCAATAGCTCGTTTTTATGGTAAATAAAAAGAAAAAAAAAGAGCAAACTTTAGCCTTTATATGAGCCCAATTTTTTATTTTTTTATTTTTTTTAAAATTTCTAGTTGATTCCTTTGTTGATTTTGGGGGATTCCACGTTTCTGTACCCATTATCTCTGTGATTTGGATGGTGCCCACTTGCGTATTTGAACAAAACTCCTCCTTTTTCCCCCTTTAAGACTCGTACTTCACTTTTCCTTCAAATTTTTTTTTTTCATTTTTAATGTGAGAGAGAGAGAGAAATTTCATCTCCGCATCCTATATTTCTCCATTTGTTTCCCATGTTGATCAAAAATTCAAGGTGGGCATTTCTTATATGGGAATTTAGATGACAATTTTTTGTTAGCATTAAGAAATTTGTAGCAATTTTTATGCAGTTGAGGTGCTTGAAGAATTGTTGCTGTGAGAAAGGTGGCATCTTTATTTATTTGTAAACAACAATTGTGGCATCTTGATTCAAAAGCTCTATTGATTTAGCTTTAGATTGGATCAAATCCTATCCTAGTAGAGAGAGAGAGAGAGAGCTGGAGGAGGAGATGCCCTTTTATTTTGGTTCAAAACATTTTGTTGGTCTCCAAATTTTACAGTGGATTTTGAAGTGAATTGTTGTTACTTTTTGATCCATGAGGCTACTGAGCTTACCTTCGTGGCTCATGGCCGCCGTGCTGATCTCCGGCGCTTTCGTCCTGTCCAGATCTTTCCTCCGGGACGGAATTCAAAATTCAAATTCAGATATCGAAACCATAAACAAAGCCCTAAGGAAGAGCCACGGTGATCCGCCGGTGTTCGCGTATTGGATATCGGGCACTGGCGGCGAGAATCGGAGGATAATAAGGCTGCTAAGAGCAGTGTATCATCCGAGGAATCG
This sequence comes from Tillandsia fasciculata, assembly GCA_029168755.2. Classification (NCBI taxonomy): domain Eukaryota; kingdom Viridiplantae; phylum Streptophyta; class Magnoliopsida; order Poales; family Bromeliaceae; genus Tillandsia; species Tillandsia fasciculata. Next base: position 460,263 of record CM054933.1, on the reverse strand, counting down.
ATACCTTATTCATCTCGACGCGGGATCTACAGCTGATGAAAGGACCAGGTTGGCGCGGGCTATTCGATCCGAAAGGGTCTTTGAAGCTTTTGGAAATGTTGATGTCATGGGAAAGAGTTACGCTGTCGATCGGACAGGTTCATCGGTTCTAGCGACGACACTCCACGGAGCTGCTGTTCTACTGAAGATCAGTAAAGATTGGGACTGGTTCATCACATTGAGCTCTTCCGATTACCCGATTGTTACTCAGGATGGTAAAAATTATGATCTTCGATACTTTATTACCCGTCATCTATCTACTTTGTTTTTGTTTTTGATTCTGCAATGTTGCTTCGTGCTCGTAACTGACGGGAACGGTTCTCTGCAAATTTCAGATCTTCTTCATGCTTTTACGATGGTGCCGAGGGACTTGAACTTCGTTGATCACACGAGCGACCTCGGATGGAAAGAGTAGGTCCCTCTAGGATCATGTATAAGTTTCCATGATTTCCGATTGCTTTCTCGTAGTAAATATATCTAGATATTCGAGTTGACTCGATAATATACATGTGCAGGTATGGAAGGTTCCAGAAGATCATTGTAGACCCCAGTCTTCATATGGACACAAATACTCAATCCTTCTTCGCTACCGAAACGAGGCAAACACCCGATGCTTTCAGGATCTTTACAGGTGCTCGTTCCCCCTTCGATAGCTTAATTTTCATTGATACACCTCCTTTTCACACCAAATTATGTCATTTGGTGATTAAATTCTCCTATACTCGCTTTCGGTCCGAAAAGAAGCTCAAATTTGAAACTTCTGATGAAGATTTGTCAGTACTTTTTAAATAACTTTACTTAAACAGCATTTTACAGAATTTAGCAGGGCTGAAGGAACTGGAGATTTTAAGAGTTCCTCCCTTCTCTCTTAAAGTGAGAAATACTTGAAAACCTCTACTTCCTTTATACAAAACAGGTTCTCCATGGGTTATTCTTAGTCGATCTTTCACCGAGCACGTCGTGTGTGCATGGGACAACCTCCCAAGAAAGCTGCTCATGTATTTTGCCAATGTCGCGTACTCCGTCGAATCCTACTTCCAAACAGCAATATGCAACTCCCCTCAATTCATCAACACTACAATAAACAACGACCTGCGCTACTTCGTGTGGGACAACCCCCCCGGATTAGACCCGCTCTTTCTCAACGAATCGAACTACGAGGACATGATAAACAGCAAGGCAGCATTTGCTCGGCGGTTTGCAGAAGGCGACGAGGTGTTGAACAAAGTGGACGACCAAATATTGAGGCGGTCGTCGAATGGCCTGAGCTACGGAAAATGGTGCTTAGGAAGGGATGAAGACATAAGCGAGACCGGTTCAGAGGATCCGTGCTCGACTTGGGGGGACATAAATCTAGTCGAACCGCGGCCCGAAGGAAGGGAACTTAGAGAATTGGTTTCAAAGATCATTGAGAGAAGAGGTTGTGTGCGAACAGCATAGGGAGGATTGGTTGGAGATTTGAATTGTAAACTAATCGGCCAGGTTCGACAAGTATTTACCGTTTGGTTTGGTCATACTATCTATCTCAAACCACAACTGCATGCCATCAGCTGATAGGATATCTCTCTCTCATTTTTTCCCATTTTTTTTACATTTTTAGTTTTGGTTTAGTAACTTTTGTGTAGATATAGGAAACTATTACTACTTGAGGGGTTGTCATAAATAGTTAAGAGGGTTATTAGGTGATAGGGCTTATGAGAATAGAGAACAATAGCATTGTAGTTGAATCTGATTTATTTCAGAAACATATCATTCCTTTTATACAAATATATAACAGCATGAACTCATTATTGTTATTATCATTGTTGGGGTAGTTTTGTACATTTTGGATTAAAGCATTCTTTAATTTCAGAGTTTATCTCAGGTATTGGGTTGTGCCTTTGATAGGCAAATTGATGTCTTTTTTTTTTTTTTTTTTTTTTTTTACTAATTTTTGTAATTAATTCCTGAACATACACTCAAATTAAGTTGTTAATCCAAGCGAGGTATAAATCTCACACCTCACTCATCCAAGAGTTCAAGCAATCATATTGAAGTTTTAATATTAACAAAATAAGATTGTGATATGGCTAGGTAACAAGAACAACCTCATAATGGATCATGCGTAAAAAGTATACGTACTTTTTGAGCATTCAGATAGAATTGCTCGAAGACGGGTCTGTGGTACACCACACCGGACTTTCCTCTTTCTCACTGATGATGAGTGTGAATTGACAACCGGCAACATCCGGTCCAAAATTCCCGATTGTCGCACATTCTGGGTATATCAAGGCTATAGCTTCTGTCACATCTATGTTCAGGGCCAAATTAGGGGGAGTACCAAAAAACAGAAGACAGGAAAAGCTCCTTTTATTTCACTATCATAGGAAAGCCAAACAACAGAGAGAAGAACATACAGCAAATCAAAAAAGCGCAGTCACCAATGGAGAAAAATATGGTTGTACACAAGCTATGGACTACTGAGTTTTGTTGCTCATTAACCTGCTTGAAATATACTTTTCTCCACAAACCACAAACCACAAACAAAAAGAACCGCTATTCTCCTTTTATTATCTAACAACACAATAAATTGTTAAAAAAACACCAACACGAATTCTTGCTTCTTACCTCCAAATTCATAGATAGATTATACATTTATTTACACACAAAAAAATAGTAGAGGAGAGCAAGTAAAAAACCATGAGATATTCCAGAGTGAATAACTTGAGAGGATAAGATCACAGTCACCAGCAATCAAAAGTTGCCCAATAATCTCTACATTGTATTGCTATTTTTTGTGTACAGAATATAATTGTGTTTCCAATAACATGAAAAAAAAAAAGGAAAAAAGAAATAATGGAAGCATTTTATCTTTACCGAAACAAACAGAACAATATGAGATAATTAATGTACAAGAGGGGTGTCGCGGTGCATACATTGTTGAATCATTTTTTACTACTTCAAGCCAGGTGCTGCTGCTTTTATTGGATACCAACCCTAGGCAAACTGAGAAGATAAAATCCACAGCTGCCTATATGGCTGAAATTAATTGGTAAATGTTGTAGACATATATGTTTACTTTTGATATTGTAGAAAAAAATATTTTGCCATATACATGGTTGACCCGATTACGATATTGTCGGAAAATGGTTGCTGATTAGTGAGGGCGCTCGACATAACTGCAAATTGTAAAAAACACAATAAGTGCATTTAAATCTTAGGGGTCGTCGTGTCATAAGCTGCGTGAATAAGTCAGTTTATTGATATGTTTTGCAAATATACATGAATGCATCGACACAATAAGACATAAATACAGGCATAAATATATGCCTATGTACTTGCATACAAATGTAAATGGAGTCCACTAATCGCTAGATTTGGTCCTCAGGATCTCAGAGAAAAGCAACGTCAGTAAACATGAGAATGCAGGATAGATACAGCCTTGCTTTTGAAATCCCCTTTATAAAGTTGAAGCTCAAGTCATGCATTAAAGATTATGGCCTTATATGGTATACAATCTCGATAAACTACACGTTCAAGTAGCTTTACATGTACATGAGCTATTTAGATACTTCATTAGAAATCAGGACACCAAATATTAATCCATGAATATCTGATATCGAAATCACAATAAAAAGTCGCTTTCAAGAAAAGAGAATTTCAATTATGTGTACTTACTATTTAGGCTTGATAACTGTAGAACCTGAAGCAAAAAAGGTGAACCCAGCTTTTTGACTTCTGACAACCATATAGACAAAGGCACCGAAAGGCTCTTTCACAAATAACCTATTACCATACCTGTGTATAAACACATAAAATTTATAATAGACAACAGCAACATTTAAAAAAAAAAAGAAAAGCCAAAGGATGAATAGAGATTGCTAAGATAACAGTGTCATACTACATTCATGACATCCTAAGGAAAACATGATCAAACCATGCAAAGAGAAATTGATACAGTATTCGCATCTGGGCCCACCAAAATCAATGGTAAAACTAACCTTTTTAAACACTATCCACTATGATCCTGTAGAATCTCTAGAGTTGAAATAACTATACTATGTACCTTTAATTCCATAAGCTGTAAAGTTCTTTATTCAGGCTATCTTATTATAAATCCAAGACCTTTGAGAAAGAGCCTGGAATAATTTGTTAGTACATGAGATTATGTTTCTTATTTTTTGCCCTTCAAAAATGGAGATCACTCAGTTCTGATTCCTAGCTCCAACCAAACATACTTTGGCAATTGTCATATGGTAATATTATTTTAAAAAAAGAACTGTCGAGCACAAAAATACAAACATACAGCTTGTAAAAGCATTATCTCAGTCCCCAAAGAGCACAAAGATGTCAAAACAGGTAAACAACTTAGTATCTTCTAAAAAGGAAAAGTATGAGATTGATCACTTACTAGATCTGATTCAAATGAAACTAGCCAGTAATGCATGCAAGGCAATCCAATATATCAAAACACCAAGCCGTAGAGTAGGTTGTCTCATTAGTAATCGATCACCTGATACCCTGGTATAATAAACAAAAATCATACTTAAGTTTACACGAAAATACTAAAGTAAATTAACCCTCAGAAATATAAAGATCAAGATCATGCTACCATATTCCATCAATTCTATCAGCTATAGGTCGAGTAGCTCTTGGAACGAAACGTGACATAACGAGGGACTTAAAACCATGTGCTGCAGTAAGAAAGAATGTTACATTTTAAGATCAATAATTGATTATTTATCCATCATGATGCAATGAACACTTTGGAGCAGTACAAAAGATAACAGTGGATAATCTAAAGTCACCTTTATCATCATCGTCATCATGCAATGCATGATCATCATTTTCTGTGTCAATAGATATAGCTACTTGGTCATTGTTGACTTTGCGCCCGCTGCGGACATGTGCGACGACTGCACCTGGGCTTAGCTTGTCTCTCTGCATTCATGCCAAATTGTTGGATAAATATAAACTCAAAAGATGTCCTTCGGTTTGTCTCTCATACATCTTAGTAGTGATGAAAGAATTATAAAAGTACTACATAAAAGATAGAATTAGCCAAAGTTTTTCTTTACTGGAGAGCAACAGTGCTAGGTGTCAAATATGACATTTGTAGTTGATAAGCATAGTGAGGTACAAAAGAGATTGCTTGGCTATCAGACAATCTTCAAACTATATGAATGGTGCCACTAGTGAATCGACAGAGTACTTGCATAAACATGACATGCGTGTTAGAATGAACAAATTAGAAAAGATGACAGCAGTGATAAATAGTTTGTGGGCGCCCTTGGGACTAGATAGAAGACATGGGGCAGGTATGCATTTGATATCAAACGTACTTTAACATCATTTGTTAAATTAAAACCTGACAAGTCCCATTCTCTAGAATGAAAAACTTCAATTTGTCTAAGCAAGCCATATAAAGGCTTCTCTTACGGATACACTCAAGGACCACAAACCTTATTAGAAATATAATTAAGACATCATTAAACCATGGGTTTTCTAAGTTCACAAAGATATTCTAATACAACTTAAGATGACGCCTTAAAATACTAGATGAGAGAGCATCTCTGCTAGCTCCATTCTAGTCTGGTGAACTAAAAATGTACAAATTAGAGTATATCTACTAGAAAAAAAGTAGAGTTCCATTAAATACAATCAACTGCTAATAATTAATTAACTCCTACTAGAGAATTTATCTAAGATAGAGGAAAAAATAATAATAACCAAGATATAGACAAAGCCTTACCACTTGTTCAATCTCTAAAGGCACCGAGTTCATACTGCTGGGTTGTTCCTTCTGGCGCAAAGAAGTCTCAAGAGCTTCAGATCTATGCAATAGCTCCTCCACTCTTCCTCTTTCAATCTGAAGCAAAGCATCTTTACTCTGAACAGAAACCCGCAGATCGCTCAACTCAGTAATAACAGACACTATTTTCTTATCCAATATATCTTTATACACAAGAACTTGACTGATGCCCTCAGAGCCATCCGAAATCTTAAAATTCAGCCCAAAAATTAATATCATCTTATCCAACCATCCTAGTAAATCACTAATCTCAGATGAATATTTCTTGTTAGCCTCTTGTAAGGACAAAAGATCGTCGGTACTCTTTGTTACCTCCTGCCGCAGAAATGAGATCTCCGAGTCGCGCCCTTGCAATTGGGATTGAAGGTTTTCTACCTCAGCAATTAGGGTTTCAGAGAGATTATGTAACTCATCAAATTTGTTTACTGTTGTGGAGAGCTTTGCTACACTCTTGGCCCGAGAAACTTCTAGACTCTTCAATGCGAAATCCTTTTCTTGAACCAAGTCCTCAAGTTCCCTCTTCCTTTTGTCCAATTCTTCCATCTGTGTTTCTTCTTCATCAAGCGCTTGCATAAGGCCCTCTATTTCTGGAAAGATCAATAAAACCATATTTAGCAACTGTTTGGTCCGGCTTATGGAATAGCATTTCTGCTCTGTAAAGCAACAACCAGGTGATTGGCCAAAAAAAACCAATAGGCGTCTACCCTACCTGTACCTCAAAGTCCTCGACTCATTTCGAAATGGGCACCCAAACTTTTAAAATTTTGATTCTACCACCTCTTCTTTCATTATAACTAATTTTAAAAATTTCCATCAAGGCATGGTAGGACAAAATAGTTTTCATCATAAAAAATTATAGAATATTCCACCTGTTAAAATACTACAAGGTTACACAACACTTCATCCAAAATAGTTACAATACTAAGTTTTTATGAAAGGTAGGTTAGGCTAAAATCAAAATTTTCAAACTTCAAGTACCATTTCAAAAAGAGCTAAGGTTTAGGTAAGGTATGTAAGTTTTCTACAACAAAATAAGTCTAAGAGCTTTTGCCATGGTTGCAAGCTGAATTGAGCCTCAGGATCTCAAAAGCAGAATCTCTAATTTAAAACTTTTACTTCTGTTACAGCAGAAAACTATTAGGAATAGTTAATGAAAAAGCTAGTAGTGTTTCTTAGAACAGCTCTACTCAAGCAACAGTAGGCGCTCTAATATATGACTATAAACTAGGTCAAATGATTTCATATCTTTCAGGTTTAAGTACAATCAAGTAAATGACTATAAGTTTGTTGAGACAGGAAGCCAAAATTAGTTTTGGGCCAAACAGTAGGCGCTCCAATTCGCAGCTGCTGCTTTTGTTGCAGTCCAAATCTGTTTGAAATACTTTAATGAAAAGATATTAGCACTTCTTCAAACAGATGAAACAGCACTTCTACACATGTTCAAGTTGGAAAAATCAGGCCCTCATTTCTTAACTATGCCAAAAGACTTCGTATCTTTAAGTTCAAAAGATTTATGTACAAGTAACATCTAATCAAATAATTACAATAACAAACAGTATAAGACAATTCAGATAGCTTACCTTGATCTTTGGCAGTTAATACGTCGGTCAAAGATTTAAATTTTACTTGCAACTCAGTCGACAAAGCCTCCATACCTTCTAGCTCCTTTACTCTTTGCTCTAAAATCCGTTTATCATTCTCTATAACTTCAATCTGCTTTTCTAAATTATGAATTTTTCCTTTCGCATAATCAAGATCAACAGAGGACTTCTTTGCAACAGTATCAGCATCCCTTATCTGTGAAACAAGTTCCGTGCAGACCTGATTCATTTTGATATCCTTTTCTTGCAATTGTCTCTGTAACTCAGCTATCTCACTTTTATTGCTTATGCCCTTAATGGTGGCCATTAACCTATCGGCAATCAATCTAATTTCATTGTCAGTAAATGAAGTCATATGGCCAGTATTTCCTGAGCTCTCTCCAGAAGTCAAACTCCCAATCTCAGCAAGTGAAGTGTTACATGCTTCATACAACAAAGATAAGTTCTTCCGTGTTGAAAAACTTTCAGCTTCTTTTTCTTTCGCGCGTGATTCCAACACCAGTAAGTCTCTTTTCAAAGACTCCGTCTTTTCCTTCTCAGAAGCAACTTTTCTTTGTACAAACTCGACTGTTTTTAACAGCCGCGTTGCTTGCTGGTCAATCGAAGATGTGTGATGGTCAACATTTCTTTTCAAATGGTCAAATTCGCTCATGCATTCAATCACTGCATTGCGAACAGCAACAACATACTGAGCTATTGAGCTATCATCAGATCCATGGATGTTGACATTGAAGAGAGTGTCAGAAGAATGGGCCTTCTGAAAACGTAGTTCACAGAGATAGTTAGAAAGATGCATGGAAGAGAACCAATTTGATTGTTAGATAACAAGAAGCTTCATATGGTTCTCATTTTTACAAACTTACAATGCAGTAAAAGTAACACATGCTATAATCATTCTGCTTTTACTGTATAAGCAATATGACCTTCAATCTCCACTTACTACCAATCAATCCATTGTGTACTAGATATACTAAACCATCTAATACAAAATAAATGCACCATCATGTTCATATAAACTTACATGGACACGCCATGATCAGTCAAAGCACATTGACAAAACAAAAAACAAAACATCCTTGTTCCTACTTTCACACATAATAATATCAGTCTGGATAGAAGTTTTAATATATGTCGAGCTCAAGACTCAAGCCATTCAACTGAAGGGGCTACAAGACCATGTAGCAATAAGTTAAAAATAATAAAATAATAACAATAGCAATCTTTGAGCAATTTAGATGGGCTTCTGTGAGAGCTGGTGGTAGGTAAGAAGATTTAATTATATTATCACTAAATCAAAACACAGAGCATGTTGCAAGATAAGTTAATTCAAAGGACATTAATATGGCTCGATAAACATAAACGCAGTTCAGTTCTCTCATTAGGAAAATGCATCATATCATAAATCCGAACCTAAAAGAAATGTACAAATATAATCCATTACATGGCCAGGATTTTAAGATTGGATATATATAAACGACAATAAAAATTCGCATTTCATTAAAAAGTTTTGTTTGGCACCAAAATTACCTCATTCATTGGATTGCTAGAGCAGAAGCTGTTAAATGATACAACCGGTAACTCAACAAAATCTGCACCGTCAATCTGCTTACTAGCTGAATCCATTAGTGTCTCTACATAGCTGATAAAGTCCACCTCCCTCATAAAAACATTGACGACGCAACTTGAAATATCAAAGCAGACTTTTCTAAGCTGATCAATTGAAGAGTGCAACTCTGATAAATAATATGTTGTTTCTTTTCTTTCCTGTGAATGATTCAAATCAACTTGCTCAAGACGACGAAGAGCATCAGTTCTTGCAGCCTCTGAAGCATCTCTTTGTCTAGAATATTCTATGATGGTAGCTTCTGAGCTGGCCAGCTCCACCTGGAGGATATCAGCCCTTTCCTGTACTTCATTTAACTCGTTCAGAAGCAGCTCAGCAGCTCGTTTAGACTTCTGTGCTTCAGCTTCAGAAGAAGCTACTTTTTGACTAAGATCGTGACAGAACTTTGCAATTTCTTCTATTTTCTGCACAGGATCAATGGTATTATAATCCCCACCTGCATCAATAGAGTGCAAAGCTGTTAAGAATTTATTCAGAGTCAGATTATTGTCATTCAAAATCTGCTCTCTCTCCGCCAATCTATTCATCAACAATGACTTCTCAGATACTAGGGCTTTTATTTGTTGATCATGCTCACTCTTTAGTTTTTCTAATACAGAATTCATCTCTTCAATGGACTGTTTCAAACCATCTCTTTGTTGCACCAGCCCCTTTCCCTTTCTAACAGCAACATTTAGTTTCTCTCTCGTAGAGGCAGTCTTCTGCTCCTCTTGAATTAACTGTTCTTTTAAGTCATCTCTCTGTTTACTCACTGTCTCTACTTCCAACTCCAAGGATCGGCACTTCTCATGCAATATGTTTCTTTCTTTACTTAATTCCTCAATTTCCAATACTAAAGGTTGGAACTTCTCCACAGCTTGATCCCTCTCCCCTTTCACTAAATCCAGAGTACGGGTGGCTTCATCTAACTCTAGCCTTAAAGGCATTAATTTCTGCTCATTGTCATCCAGATCAGCTTCTGAAGTAACACCTGTATCTACAACCAAATTTCTGTCTTCTGCAACCACCTCTTCAGAAACTTTGTTTACAAATCTAGAAGAAGATAGGGTTTTGTACTTATTTATAAGCTCCTGTAATAATGCTTCCAAATACTCAGTAGCAGTACTACCAGAGAGAACGTCAAGACTATCACTGTGTGGGAATGCATTATTAATCAAATCAGTTAGTTTGTATATCTCATCCTTCCCAATTTTTTCGGCCATTTTTTCATGCAACTCCGCCAGCTCTGTTTGCAAGTTACCTCTGTCGATCTCATCTTGAACAGATCTCTCTGATAACCCTAGATATTCAAACCTCAATTTTTCCAAACTCTCAGAAAAGAATTCCTTTTGGGTTTTAATAGCTAAAATCTCTGCAGTGAGCTCAGATATCTTCTTATGTGACTCTTCCAGGTCTACTATTAACATTTCAGATGAGTCCTCAAGACTCTCAATCTTTGATTGCAGTGCATCTCTTTCCTTTTGAACATCAGAGAGTGTGCTGGCTAACCATTCAATTCTATCTCCTGGCTCAAATGTTTTCAAATGTGGTGGTATATCAATTTGATTTAGAACCTCCGTTAGTATTTCGGATGACACCTCAAGATTCTCAATCTTTGATTGCAATGCATCTCTTTCTCTTTGGACCTCCAAGAGTGTATTTGCTAAACATTCAATTCTATCTTCTGGTTCCAATGGTTTCAATTGTGGTGGCATACTAATTCGATTGAGAACCTCTTCCCATTTCTGTATAAGGATATTCCTCTCTACGAGAGATTGCTCCAACATGTCATTGTGCTCAGCCAAACCATAGAATTTTCTCTGGAGCTCATCATATCTACTTCGTAATTCGTCAAGCCCAGATAGTGAACTCATTTGCATATCATCTCTATCAGAATGGGACCCACCCACGGAACTTTTCTGGTCCCAGTCAGTTAGAGGAAGAGAATTAGCAGTAGCCATTTTGGACAGCAGCTCCACTTTCTCTACAATGTCTCTTGAATGAAAATGCTCTGGAAAATCTAAGTCTTCTAAGACCTCTTCGATTCTCTGTAGAACAGAGTCTTTAAGAAGAAAAGAGTCCCTTAAAGCAGTAGCAGAATTCCTAATGTAAGAAAGTTCGGACTCTAAGGCCTCAATTCGATCTGCTTCCGAAAAGGACTTGAGCTTTGCCTCGACTTCTTTGAGATGTGCTTCTTTCAAGTGCAGTTCTTGTGAACACTTCTCAAGTTCGCTGGACTTCTCCATCAGAGACTGCTTTAGACCGTCTCGCTGAACAACTAACCCTTTACCCTTTGCAACAGCAATGCCGAGCTTCTCTTTAAGAGAGGAAACCCTCTGTTCTGATTGCTCGAGTTCAGATACTTTGAGATTCAGCACAGAACGAGAAGCTTCATTGGCTTCCTCCAGCTTATTCAAACTGCCTTTGAGAACTTGCATTTCGGCCTCTAGCTGGATATTTGAGGCACTTAGCAAGTTAATTTGCTCAATTGCCTCTTCATATTTCTGATACTGCAAAGCAAGTGATGCTTCCAGACGTGGAAATAAGGAATTAAGCAATTTACTCTCTTCATTGTCAGAATTTTCAACTACTATATCATTTTCATCCAATTTCTTGGCCAAAGCAAAGGAACTAGTGTTGGGTTCTCCAAAAGCGACGATTTTACTCATCAAAATTAATTCAAGCTTGGTCTCAACATGACAAAGCTCATTTGCCTTCTCACTCAAAGCATTAGATCTCAATTTCAGCTCTTCAAATTCTTCAGTTTTGTTCAATAGACTTGCCTCTAGCTCATTGTATTTGGACAGAAGTACAAACCTCTCAGCCAGCATCTTTCGCAAATGCTCGAGAAGTCCTTCGTAGTGAATAGACAAAACTTCTTGGGCTTCTGCAGAATTTTCATAGGTCTCAATTTCAGGTATATCTTCGCACAAGTCATGCAAAAGTTCTGAAAGGCTGTAGCACATTTTCTTCATTTGCCTAATTGCCAGCTCATTAATTCCTTGTAAATCAGCAACTATCCTATTCACTTCTGTATAAGAAGTACTAAGAAAATCATGATTCACTTGAGCAGCATCTAATTTCTCATGAAGGCTCTGAATCAACTTTGTTGCAGCATCAATCAAAGTCAGCATATTTGTACCAACATCTAAATCTTTAGGAACCAGTGATCCAGTTGATGAGCTAAGCTTTTCAATCGCCTCAACAATCAACCCTTTTAAAGACTCCCTCTCATTTTTGAGAACAGAAACCCTCTCATGCACTTCCTTCTGCAACATTTCAGTTGTGCTTGAAAGCCTTTCACCCTCACTGATTGCACCTTGATGCATATGATCAAACTGCTCCTGCAGAACACCAATTCTTTCTTCATAATTGCCAAGAAGTCCAACAAGCTCATCAACTTTTACCTGAAGGACATCATTCTGTTTCCCTAGTGCTTCAGTCTCTGTCTCAAACTTTTTCACGAGTTCCCTGCTATTAAATTCATCCAACAAATTTACTTCGAGCTTTCCCAGATATAACTCCATCTGCTTCAATTTGTCCCCAAGAAGGCGTGTTTGCTCCTTAGACAATGAGTATGAATCATCTGACTGCTTTAGACCGTTTGTCTGTGCCTCCTCTGGTGCATCATCAATCTGATTAGTTTTCGACTCAAAGGCTTGAATAAGTTTTGACACGCCAGAGGCTGTGGCTCTCCTAGAAAGGGAAGTGGAGTGAGAGTGCATCCCATAAATTGACTTTTCAACATTTTCCAATACACTTTTTGCCTCTTCTATGTGCCCCTTTAGAACCCTAAAAAATCCAGAATTGCCAACCTCTCCATCATCAACTTTTTGAACCAGAGGATCTTGTGCGTTGCTAGCTTTGCCATCCACATAAGAATTATTAGAATCAGTAACCTCGCAAACTTCTGGTGCCAGCTTAGAACTCTCAATAGCCAATTCTTCTATTTTGACTTTGTACATATCTAAGCTAATAGACAAATCCAAATTCTCCTCAATGAGTTGCTCAAAATGAGTCCACGTTTCTTTTACGTTTGACTCCAATTGCTTATTCTTATCAAATGCAAGAAGCAACCTCTCCTCTTTTTCCAACAACACAGAAGCAAGTTTTGAATTCTCACTAGACAAAAAAGCTTTCTCCTCCTCAAATTTTGTATTATCCTGCTGTAAAGCTTCCAACAAAGTTCTACAACTAGCTAGTTCAGCTGAAACACTTTCAAGTTCTTGTTGGGAGAATTCCAGTTTGTGCTGCAACTCCAAACATCTATTACTGCATGCGGCTATTTCCTGTTTTGCAGAGGCATAGCTGATCTCCAGTTCCTCCTTTTCAATTTTCAATGCTTGAAGCTCAGAATTACAGTGAGAAAGCTCCTCATCCACCATTCTCTTGCTTTCTCCAGTTTCTTTAACTGATTCTCGGAGCTTGGACACTTCAACAGAATAATGTTGGACAATATCCAGGTTTAAATCTGTCTGTTCATCTAGCAGCAACTGTAGATAATCTCTATCAATATTTGTCACATAAAGATGCCTTTTGATGCTCTCAATTCCATCACCAAAGCTACCTTCTTTTAAATCACTATTTCGCATAAAATCCGCTATCAGTAAGGAGTGGTCTTCTTTAACATCTTCCAACTTCTCTCCAGGTGATAGAAAATCCACTGTTTTCTGAAGCTCCCAAATTGACTCAGATTGAGCACCCAAAGGCTCTAGTAGAAGAGGTTGCGGCAAGGTGGTTTCTTCATTAGCACTTTCTTCGCCTCTTTGGACATCAGCACTACCACCTCTTTGTTCATCAACACTATGTTCTGTTGTGGGTTCATGAGTAACCGAGTACGAAAACAAATCTTCAACCTTTTCCTCAAGTCCATCATGGGAAGTAAATTCGGATGAAATCGCTGCTTCCTTGTCTTCTTCAAGAGAAGTATTCTCACAATTCTCTTCAGAATTTTCCGAGGCCATATACTGAATTGCAACACGATCACCCAAAACATTTATGTCCATCGGCTGAATTGCTTCAGAAGTACTTGACAACCCATTTTCTGCTTGTGGCCTCCCGAGTTGAAAACTTTCAAGAGTATCATTTCCCTCCTCTCTAGTCACTACACTATCCGAATTCTCATTTGGATATTTAGGACCCAATTCTTCATCATTCATCTCTTTGAGATCAGAAACTTTATTCACAATGACATTAGTTAGGCCTGAACTAGGCTGCAAAGCACCGACTTCCTCTTCAATAGCATTTACAAGAACTTCCTCTTCAGAAACATTTACAAGAACTCCATTGCTTTGTTTATCCACCATTGAGGTTCCAATATCCAAATCCACGCCAGAGAATTTCTCCAATCCAGAATGTTCAGCATCCTGCATTGCACCTACCAATAAACAAATGAGAATACAATTATACTTCAAACACACAACTCTTTCTTTTCCCCAATCCACCACCTCTCTCAAGGATTAACACCGTCTCTAACAAAGCATTTGATTCAGAGACGAATTAAAGGGTGATTTAATTTATTAGGTAAAACATATAGACTTCACTCCAACGACATATATTGAGGCGGTTACCTGAACTTTAAAATTTTTGATTTAACTACCTAACATTATGTTATATTAGATTATATGCTACTTCTCCAGCAAAACTTAAACGGTATTTTTAACTTTTTTGACGGGATATTTTGTAACCTAACAGAATATTCTATTACTTGACGAAGTGCCTGTAATTTTTCAACAGAAACCATCAAGTTCTAGAAAAACTTTGATGAAAACTTCTGACATCAAAAGTAACTAAAAGATAAGCACTGAGATTGAAATATCTAAAGTTCGGGTATCTACTTGAGAATGAGTTGTGGCTGAGCTGAAGTCTGTACATTTTTTACTATTTTTTTGTTCCCTGGTTTATCCCTGTATACCATGATAATCAAGAAGAAAGTCAATTTTGCATTTGATTTTAAATCTAGCAAACACCACACTCACTTTTTCAGTAACCATTGAAATAGTTATAGTGACTGAAGAATAACTACGATAAACTGAGGGACAATTCCAAGGGTTTTGTCAGATCAGTATTTTCCGTATTGTTCCGCAATAACCAAATTAAATAAGGACAGCAATCCATAAGCTTTCTTGTTAAATGTTTGGCAGTATAAGAAACTTAAATCATTACCTCGCGATCTATCTCAATATCAGATCTTGAGCCTCCGCTATCAACTGGAGGCTCGACGGATGCCTCTTCCAGATCCTTACTATCTTCTCTGACTCCATTGCTGTCATCTCCGGCAGAGGGAGCATGATCCGAATCCGCACGCTGTACAGAAATGGACGGGTCCGATTTACCAGCGCTCGCGGCATCGGCATCAACAGATTCTTGCTCGGCGATCTTCACCAGTTCGTCAGTGTCAGGATCGGGATCTTTCTCGGTCTTCTTGATCGACGATTTCCCTCCTTGGCTACTACTCCCTCCCTTATTATCCTTCTTCTTCCTATATTGTTGAAACTAATACAACCCAAACCCCAAAAACAGGGTCAAAAATAGTGAAAAATTCGGGAAAAATATCGAATAAATCACAAGATTTGGCGAATCATACCTTCTTGCGGCCCGCGGCGAGGAGATCTGTGCGGCTCTTGTTCTTATCCATCTAGATCGGATCCAAAGCCACAAGATCTCAGAGATTAATCAAAACGCACGCGAGAAGAGCCGAAAACAGCATCTGAAACGCGGATCGAAACCCTAATTCCGAGAAACCGCAGATTCAAAACAAATTAAGATCGGAAAAGCCCTAATCGAACGCAGGAATAGCTCCAAACCGCATCTAATTCGAGGAAACCGCGGACGGAAATGGATTTGAGGGGATCGAGAACGCACCTGAATTGGGGATACGACGAGGAAACCGATCGAGAACACGTTTTAATTCTTACAACAAAAAAAAAAAAACCCAAAAAGGGGGAAAAATTTAAAGTAGGAATCGGAGGGATTCGATTTCGTCTTCGACTTCTCACGTCTGTTTCGCAGCGTCGGTTGCTTCTTCCCCCTCTCTCGAGTTTGAGAGAGAGAGAGAGAGAACGACAGAGAGGGGCGTTTTATTTTATTTTATTTTCAATTTTCAAAATTTGAAGAGCGAAATGTTTTCTTCTTTTTTTTCCTTTTTTTTTGTTTTTATTTTTTGGTAATAAGAAAAGAAAAGGGAGAAGGACACACTAACTACACAGTTTACAAACGTGTGAGTTATAGTACCCACCAAAAAAAAAAAAAAAAAAAACAACATTAATTTTAAAACATTTGATTTGATGTAATAAAAAATACAGTATAGTTAAATATATAATAATTATAATTATATATATCTTATTTGATTGAATGTAGTAAAAAATATTGTGATTTTAAATTATTTGTTTGGTTGTATATAGTTGAGAAATATATTTATAAATATTTATTAAAAATATATGTGAAAAATATATATTTACATTTAAAAAGTGATTAACAACGTAAGTTTATTTTTTATTTAAAATTATTCTTTTTACCTACTGCAATTAGTTGAACCTCCTCATCCAAATTCAACTACAACTACAGTAATTGAAATCAGATTTGTTAAACTAATTAGTAAATTTAAATTTGTATGTTGTTATAATTGCAATTTGGTTGCAATTACATACAACCAAATAGCCCCTTAATTTGATAGAAATTGCCTTGTTAGAAAATTGTTATTGACTAACAAATGAAAGATTTGATAAAATCTAATAAATTTAATGTGCATATATTTCTTCGACAAAGATGGATGTTAACTCGACGGATCTGAAATAAATGATATAGTTTTGAAATTCAATTGTCAAAATATAGATCTAATAAATCGGGTATGTAAGGATCGGGCTACCGGGTTATCGGATTCAAAACCGACAGTATCATTAGTACAAAGGATAGTTGGATAGTTGGATAGTTGAGAAAAGCAATACATTTTGAAGATCCTAACTCCCTATGGAGTATGGTCCTTGTATGTAAATGAACAAATATATATGTACAAATAATTATTTAGTAATGTAAAAGTGATGGAAAACTCCAACATGTGGATCCATATGAAAACTTTACCATTAACTATTGATTTGATGTGTTTTGTGTTTAATGTATGCTATCACTTGCACTATTATCTATCATTTTCTTGAGAGAGAGAGAGAGAGAGAGAGAGAGAGAGAATAGCAACTACAATGGCATGTTGTGAACAACAGCATATTCACCTGAATTGTAGGGTCAAATTACTTGGGGGGACCAAATCATGCATTGTACATGTGACTAGATTACAAGAGTTTCAACATTTTACATGTTAGTTTCGGTTGTTGTACCGCGCGACACAACGCACCAGCATAGCTTATATATCAGCATGGGGAATATTTTTCGCGAAATACATTGGATCATTCATTCCACAAAGATGCACTAAACATTAACTCAGTTCCATAACAATGTAATGTAGTAAGATATGTGCTAAACTTTCCCACATAAACAAAGATGGTTCTAACATGTAATATATAGCTAAAGAGCATACATATGAAACAGCATTACATGGACGCAAGGATCATTCATACTTTCGAAGAGAAGAGAACGGTGGTGCCGTTGATGAGATCAAATTTTCTTTCTTCTTCTTCAGAAGCTGGAAGTATTAGAACGTGGAGCCGTTGAAGCCGAAGTACGATCTCTGAGAGAGAGGGGGGAAACAAAAAATCAAAAAAAAAAAAGGTTAACAAGGATGGATGAAGGTATAAGAAATGGACGCAGTCCCGTAGTAAATTATGTATTCAACCAAGAACAATGCAGGTAAGAAACAGCAGGTTTGAATATCTTCTAGAACAAAATTCAGCGGCATCATATTTCAACAATTGAAATGTCAAAGAACTGCCACATTATATGCTGTTTGAGTAGATCTTTTCAAAGATGCACTAACAATCTTCACTAAAGTCAATAGCTTTCCTTCATAGAAGCAAAAGCTCCAAATTGGAGCTCGCGCCTTTGGGCCAGAATCTCGTTTTAGCTTCCTAAGACAGCAAAATTGGCACTTGGCTAAGCATTTCATGCATGTGATTACCATTAATACCGGCACTGTCCATAGTCAGATATGGGAATTAAGACTTAGGAACCATAAATAACAATTTCATCAATATTCAACTCGAAATAAGTGTGTGTTCGGCCTAGCTTTTGCTTCTGCTTTCAAGTGCGGTGACTCTAATAAAACTTTTGGCGAACAAAGAAGTGTAAAGCTTTTTACTGCAGCAAAAAGCTGAAACAAAATACTGATCCTCAAAAGTAGAATCCCCAACTTAAAAGCTTCTTCTTCTGCCACAAAGATAAGTTATTAGGGCATATCAATACACAGCACTTCAATGAACAACACTACTTTTGCTAGAGACTAATGATACACATGGATTGTATAGGAAACAAATATTCAAGCAATAAGAGAGAGACAAGTGATAGGAAAAGAAAGAATTTGTAGGATCAGTAGCTTACCTGCACATCATAGAACTTGATGTAAAACCTGGAACTATCAACAGAGAGCTTGGTCTGAAGAATATCGGCGAGAGCCGAACTGAGCTTCCCATTGACGCTAGGCCCGAGCCCGCCGATGGAAATGACTTCGCCATACGCCGCTGGTTCTTCGCTCCCAGCAAATGCCATCGGAACTCCCCCGTTCAGCGAGATCATCACATACTGAACCACAAGGTAAACCAACTCACAATTCACTTTAACAAAAAAAAAAAAAAAAAAAAAAAAAAAAAAAAATCTGATTTTGGCTTAATAAATCCAAATACCAACTAATAAATCACCCAGAAAAAACTAACTTGATACAGAAAAAGCAAACAAATTCCACAGAGTAATTTCATCAAACACCTATCCTGCATTAACCCTATTCACCAATAATGCTCAAAAAATTTTAACTGCAACATTATCAGAAGGAAAAAAACACATCAAAACAAAAACCAACTAACTTTTTTTCAAAAAAAAAGAGAAACTCACAGGGGAATTCCATCAAACACCTATCCTGCACATAGTTAAAGAGAGAAAAACCCAAATTGAAAACAGCAAAACAGAATTAAATAGAGAGAGAGAGAGAGAGAGAGAGAGAGAGAGAGAGAGAGAGAGAGAGAGAGAGAGAGAGAGAGAGAGAGAGAGGGGGAGTTGAGTGGAGGGTGATTACGGATTCAGGCTTGCCGATGATCTTGGCGAGCGTGCGTGTGCAATCCTTGAGGATGTCGGAGGCCGCCACCGCGTCGACCGGCACGTTCGTGCTCAGGTTTAGCGTCGGCATCACGAGCTCTCTCTAATGGAGAAGAAGAGAAGAGATGTAGAGAGAAAGGAGGAAGAAGAAGAAGAAGATGAAGAAGAAGAAGAGGGGAAAGAGAGTCCTCACCACTGCAACAAGATAAGAGCAATATATATAGTGGCCTTTTTTGGCGCTTAGGTAGAAAAACGTATGCAAACCCCTCAACTTTAGGAGTTTTACAATGGCACCCTCAAGCCAAGTTTATTTACGAAGAACCCCACAACTATGTTGCTTTTGTTTTGACGTGCACATGGCTCCTTCAACATTTTATTTGGTTTTATTTATAATAATTCTATCGAATTTTAATAGTATTAGTAATTTATAATAAAAATATTATGTAATATATTTTGAGACACCAATAATAATAGGATTTAGAGACATCACAGTACACAGTTGGTAGAAATATCTTTCACTATGGAACATCACTCTTAGTATGTCTTCTCTTTCAGTTCGGCCACTGGTACATAGATCACATCTTTTCCTACTGAATTCTCGGTATGTTCGGGCGATTCGAAAGCCTTCTTCATGCTCTGAATCCTGTCCTGAAGAGCGCAAATCCTTTCGAGCAAGCAGAAATAACGACCATCATCCTCTCCGGCCTTCTTCTCTACCGGAGAAGCAGAAGTTCTGCTGCCGCTGACAAATTTTGTCTCAGAAGTACGCTGTTTTCTCGGATGTTCGATCAGACGTCTCTGCGAGAGGGATCGACTCTCGGGAATGAATCAATCATAATATGAAGATGGAAGTGAAAGGAGCATATACATAGATAGATACATCCCCTGTGAAATCTGGAATTTCATATATTACCTCACACATATGACACCACTTTGAGAGGTATTTATGAAAATTCAGATCTCACAGGATACATGTAAAAGACCCGAAAAATAAAAGAAAATTTTCAGGAGATAGCTGTAATACCTGGATTTTGTCGAAAGACAGCCGCAGTCCATTGGTCGCTTTCTTCGGGTGCTTCCTAAAAAGGTTAGTTGGAGGTTTTTTACTCTTTTTCGGAAGATTTCTTTTCAAATTCTTTCCTAAGCGAATGATGGCAGATAGGGGAAGGTAATAAGAATTGTCCATCGACGCAACTCCTGCAGAAATTTCTGCTTTTCCATGGCTTAATCTTGAGCTTTTTGGAACAAGAGTTGTATCGGAAACTTTTGTAATTCCTGCCTGCAACAAGTGTTAAGAATACCCATATGAGGTTGCTCTCACTGGCTCTGAAAACAAAGATCTATTCTGAGACTCGACGGTTCCGCATTGTGCATGCAACTCTGATATTTGATTATTCTACAACAATAACTACCAGAAAGAGAAACTGCCGTTTTCTGCAAAAACTAATCATATATATGCAAAAAACTGCTTTGAGGTAGAGACCTTCAGCAGCGGCACAAATGAAAATAAGAGGCATCGGCATGCAAATACCGACTTAGCAGGGGAAATTATAGAACTTCATGCATTTTCATGGCGTATATATGCAAATGAACATACAAATACTGAGAATAGTAGGTGAAATTAAAACACAGACCTTTCTGATTTTAAGAGCAGTATAACGTGCATTTTTAAACCACTTGCCAACCTGTAAATAGCATAAACATGAGCAAGATCGGTAAAGGCTAGCAGATTATAAGTTATTACATAGATATCTTAGTAGTACATCAATCTGCGTGATTATCATTAAAGCCCATAACTAGTCGCAATTACGATGGTAACGTATGTTAATTCTTACATGGCAAGGTTCGTGTCTACCTTCTCAGCTGAGAGACCCAGTTGCTTCGACAGATTCTCTCTGACATCCTTTGAAGGTAGTTCGTTCTCAGCAAACACTTCACGAAGTCTCTGCATTACCGCACGTAAAATAAGCTGATATCAACATTATACTGACCCCAAGTGGCAGACCAAAAGCATTTCCCTTTAACTTAAAATGGAATACTTTTGCTACAATACCGCACTTTTTCAAGGGGTACAAACGAGAATCAATACTTCACAGGGGTATACAAGTAAATCAATCCTGATAAAGTTTTCCAACATTTTGATCGCTTAATTACCTGGACTGCATTAGGTGGAATCCTGAAAAGCCGTTTCTTGTCATGTGATATTTTCTCTCCTATCATTTTCGAGCATGTATCCTCGTTCCCAGAGTTATCGATGTTCGTATCAGCATCTGATTCTATTTTCCTCTTCTTTCTCTTGTACGGGCCCCAATCTTCATCTTCACTCTGTTCTTCATTTTCAGCAAGATCTTTCCCAAACATTTCCTGCAAAGACTAACTATAAACATGAATAGGTATCATGGGGGCTGCAAATTCAAGCCGACTATATGCATTTCCTCAAAAACCAACTATATTGTTGATGAGATACTTCAACAAGTTATTTCAGTAAATATAGTTATTATAAGAAAAAAAAAAAAAAAAAAAAAAAAAAAAAAGAAGCCAACAAATTGATGAAAAATTAAGTTTAATGACGTCAGATACATAGGATGAAATAACAAAACAGTTGAAATAATAAACATCAATCATCTTTAAATCGTTGAACTAATAAAGGGATTACTGGTCCTCGAAAATACTTTACTCCCTGACATTTCATTAGTCGGTAGGCGATCACTTCTCCAAATCAAAAACTAACGAGATGAGTGAGTAAAAATTTTGACGGTCGTACGCTACAAGCATAAATAATCCACATGATACTCACATCGTGAAGTTTTTTGTAGTCAACATCTCGACGCTGCCTCCTGTAGCTCAGTGTCTCACAGCTATTAATTTCACCAGTATCAGTATTTACAATTAAATCAACAAAATCAGCGTCACTATGATGCTCTGATCCACCATAAGAGATAGCGTCATCGGATGAATAAAATAGGCTACATGAACTACTAGAATCATTTGAGAAACTTTCATCACCGCCAACTCTTTCTCCACCATTCTCATTGGATTCGGGATCATAATCCTCATCTTCAGAATCCTCAGACGGCCACTCATCAGTAGGGTTAAGATATGAATTGTTAGCTTCGGGACAGTTAACTTCTTCCTTGAAAATGTCCTGTCACAAAATAAAAAAGGGATAAATCCCTGCAGAATAATCTATTTACATAGAAACCTCTGTATGGTGTGAATTTCAATATCTACCCCAAGAAGGCGCGGATACTTACAAAAACACCCGTATGTTTAGTTTTGATGCGTTCATTTCATAGAAGTATACATATGTAAGAAACTAAGACTTCTAAAGGAGATACCAAGGAAAAAAAAAATAGTTTTTTGCTGGGATATATATGTAAAGCAGATAATATAGCAGGTTATACATGTAATTCTCAATCAATAGAAGGATAAAAAACACTTGGAAGAATGAGCATTTCGGATAAGTACTTCATACCAGAAAAGGACATGTGGAGAATATCATCATTACTAAACAGTAAACACTAACCTCCCAACTACTGTTTATAGAGAAGCTTGTGCATAGATGCGCATTGATAGCTTCTAGAATTTCCAGCTTACTATCACAAAATTTGCAAAGCCATCCTTGATCGCCCGGAGGAACTGAGATAGCAGATCAAAGGCAGTTTAATTATTATTTTAGTCATAATCACCATACATAATGGAAACATAATAATAGTGATGATTAAGCATACATGCATACGGAAGGAAAGGCATGCATAAGAGCAGAGATTTATTGCAAGAAATTCACAGGAAAAAAAAGCCTACTTTTTTCTAGAGGCGGCTCCAAACATTTCTGGTGGAATCCACAGTTGCAACACCCATCACAGAGTATAATGTCATTTTCTGGAAAAGCTTCACGAGATTTGCATTTTGCACAAAAGATCTACGGAGGAATAAAAAAGATATTGTTGGTTATATTAATTAGCAAGCTGCTGTAAGTTATATCAAGAAATTCCACACAAGACAAATGACAGTCAGCGTCTGGTCTTGTTGGAGCTTCTATAAAAGTGTTGTCCCAATAAAGCGGTTCAAAGAAGCATTAAAAGACTTCTAAATAAAATCTCCCAGCAGTTTCTCGTTGTAGCATAAACAAAAGCTTCAAATTTGGGATTTGGAAGCTCATTTTAGCTCCCCACCACAGCAAAAGCTCCTGGCTATTGGTTGCCCATGCCAAGTTTCTACAAGCTTCTACTTTTTAGTAGAGTAGAGAAGTTGTTAGACAAGCCAGTTCAAATAAGCCCACGATGAAATGAATAAAATTCTTTCATGTTACATAGTATGAGACATGCATACATGTTCAAAGAAAACAGATCCATCTGGATACATCACAGAATCTTCGATGCTTCCTACGGAGCTAAGCAAATCAAGTTGACGAATCACATCTCGAATTCCATGCCTACAATTCAAAATCTGCTTCTCAGCTCTTTGCAGCTCCTTTTCCGGCTTAATTTTTTCACGACTGTGAGTCCAAGGAAAGATTTAATTTTGTTATAGCAGTAACAATTATGATGGGCAATTCAAATATAAACTCGATGTAGAAACTGGAAATGAGAATATATTTACCCCAAAAACACGAAACAAGGAGGATAATAAGAAATCTAATCCGATTCCAGCAATACTAAATACCTTTGCCCGTTCCAGCCGTCTCCCGAGTATGCGTCAATAAGATTTTGCTCCAGTTTCATTTTAATTAGAAGGTACCTAGCTCTACTCCTTAAACGAGAGGCTTCATCACAATCCCCTTTATCTCTCTTATTTCTTCGCCTTTTCTTTTTGTTTATTTTTGTCACGGCATCATGAGCTTTAAACTTTGAATTTCCTCCAAAAGCCATAGATCTATTTTTCTTGGATGTGGATAATAAGGAATTGTGACATGTAATAGAACTACATTCGGCTACTTTCTGAGGGGATCTTACTAGCTTGCTGTTCTGAATGCTCTTCCGTATTCTCTTTTTCCTTAAATGAGAGAATTGGCTATTTTTGCAGGCATTATTGAGAAATTTACGATGATGCTTGCTTAACGACGAAGAACTGAGCTTAGATTGGAGCTCTTTCTTGAGGATAGGTGACTTTCTCGATGTATAGAAAGCCAAGTTCTTTTCGGAGGAATGCATTTCTTATTATTTTTACCTCCTGCATGAGTCAGATCTAGCAGGTCAGAAACTCAGAAAGTATTCTTTAACATGCAAATTTTATATCCGAAATCAGTTCCTGACGGATTGATCCCGAATCTAATTACCATCAAATCATTACTTATTACTTGAATGATAAAGAAAGGGACCAACAAGAACAATATTTACATAATTTTTGGCCATTTCTTTTCCGATACACATTATATCGAGCATCATAAGTGCATGATCTAGCAATTTTAACCTTATAACATCAAATTTCGGCATGAAAATTGGATGGAAAAGAAACAATTTTTATACCTTCAAGAATCTTAATAATCCCTCACGTTCCAAAACCCAAATTTAATACAAAAATTTTGCCCAAATCAGCTACATTTCATAGCAGAAACCATTCAAGTATCCTTTTCGAGTAATCTTTTTCTTTATAATTTACAGATTCTGCACAAATGATCAAAAGAAATGAACTTTACACCAACGTATTGATCCCCAATCCAATTAATCATTAGAACACCATATATATTATAAAAAGAACCAAAAAAAAAATACAACTACTTTTCCATAGCTTTTCATAAATTTCTCCCCCCGACACATTGTCTAAAGCATTACAAGCGCATGATACACCAATTTAAACCCAAAAAACACCAAATTCGTAGCGAAAATTGGATGGGAAGAACGAAAAGAAACGATTAATCATACCTCCAAGGAAGAATCTGGGGAACCTCCTCCGGAATCCGATTTGGCACGAGAGTTCGCCCAAATTTTAGCCACATTTCGTAGCACCAGCCATTAAACAATCTCCTCTTCCTCCCCTTTTGGGGTAGGTTTTTGGGTGGAGGTGGAGGGATCGGTGGATGCGAAGGAGAGGAGAGAGAAAGGGATCGGGGAGAACAACAAAGTAGAGAGTAAATCTTTCTCTTTCTCTCTCTCTTTTATATATATATATAAAATAAAATAAAATAAAATAGTATTAAATTTAATTAAATTTTTTTTTATTAATATCTTCTTAATTTTAAATTTTTTAAAATCAAATTTGAAAATTACAAAATTTCTTTATTAAGTATTGTATCAACTTTGTTAATTTATATATATATTATAGTAAAAAAAAAATCAGAATAATTAAATGGTGACTCAAAATTTTTTAAAAGAATGGAAGTTAAAATAACTAATAGTTGAGGGGCTATTTCAAAAGAATTGTATCATTTTCAAATACGCTGCGCCGCCGCAGTGTTGAGCGCGCGCACCGTCGCTCGTTCTCTCTCTCCTGCTCCTCTTCCTCGGGCGACAATGGCGCGCTCCCTCCTCTACCAAACCCTAACCCTAACCCAAACCCTAGAATTCCCCTCCCTCCCCATCCAACTCCTCCTCCTCCTCCCCTCGCTCCGCTGCCGCACCTACAGCCCCGGCCGCGGCAGCGCCGCGGAGATCGACCCCGCCGCCGCCGCATCCGCCGCAGAGGGCGGAGCCGCCGCCAAGGACGCGGCGGAGCTCGTACGCAACGCGATCGCGCTGCGCGTCGCGCCGTGGTGGCTCCCCTTCGTCCCCGGGTCCTCCTACTGGGTCCCCCTCCCGCCCATGGTCGCCGTGATGCGGTCCCTTCCCCTCACGGTCGCCGCGAAGGTCGAAACCCCCGCGACGACGATGAGCGCGGAGGAGAGGCTCGCGCTCAAGTCGCCGCGGGGCTGGCCCTCCTCCGCCTACTTCGTCGAAGGTAATGAGGGATCGGATCACCCCGATCTATCCTTTTGATAGTTCTTTTAATTACTTCTCCTTAATGGCGCGATTGAATTAGTTAATGAAATTGTGATCCTCAATGCGAAATTGTTTTGGTGATTTAAGGAGTTACTTATGTGATCAATGCTGCTTACTGTGTGAATTAGCCTAAGATTTCTCCTTTGCTTTCGATTCTGCTAATTAAATGCTTTATATATGTTATACACTCGCATTTGGTGGTGTTTTTGTACAAGATTTCAACTTGAAGTTCTGTTCTCAGAATCAGAATCAGCTTCGATAGGTGTAATTTAGATGTTTTTTACACAAAGTGCGAAATTCGAGCATAACATGCTGCTTAAAGATTTGGATCGGATTTACAACATCTAGAATGTATGACATATAACAACTCGAGTTTTGAAACCCTTTTTCGGATTGTTCTGTATAAAGTTTTCTTCTTATGGAAGTCACAGTGGCCGCGAAGTTGACATTAGTGGCAGTGCTCAACAAACTTTTACCTTGCAGTAACTGGCGATCGACAATCAGATGAACAATAGTAAATAGGAGGATGGAAAAGTTAGTGTGTAGGAATAATGTGTTAGTCTTAGTATAGTAACTATGATGAACCTGTCCTGGCTGCACTGCCAGGGCAGTTTGGTTTAGTTTGGATCTGTAAAGTAGAATTATTAGCCCTTGAACTTGCAGCTATTTCTATATCATATTTTTCTTATGCTTGAATCTGAAAATAGCTGAGGGGTCAGTAGGAATTGCGAAGCCTTTGATAAGTATGAATGGGGTTAAGATTGGATTCGATATGATAGCGCCAGAGTGGAAAGTAGGAGAAGTAATACCGTAAACGATGATGAACCGATGGCATCTTTTATTGAACACCGAGGACCATGTGCGAGAAAACACCATGTTATACAAGGCATTATCTGTATAAGCTTCGCCAATGCTGATCAGAGAACTAAACTTTACGTAATGAGTTGGTGGATGGCATGGATTATATCTAGCGGAGGAACTACATAAATTGATTGAATTGTCTGATAAACTACCAATTTTTTTGTGCTTTGAGCGGAGAATGAGATCTTTCATCTGGTTTTTAGATCTATTGTTTAAGCTGCATCTTAAATAGATGTTCAGATACAACCAAGCAAATCATTTCATTAAAGTTTTGCGTCCGCATTCAACAATGATCCTAAATTTTTGGTGCTATCTGAGATCGTCGTGGTACAGTGTGCATGGTTAAATTACTGCAAATTTTCGTACAGCAGTGTAATCTAGACATATAGGCTAAAATGCTGGATTTTTCATTTTTTGTGATCTCCACTCAAATCAATTACACCGCAAGATGGTGCTCATCTTTTGTGACAATTTTGATTCTTTTTTTGCCTTTTGTAATGAAAGAACAGTCCTATATCAGTATGAGGATATTGACTTGAAAATGACTGCAGGTAAATTACCTGAGCCAGTGAAGAAAAGCCGCAGGAAAGCAGCAGCAGCACAATCCGGTGACGAAGAATAAGGAATCTGCGCATCTGAATCAGCCCTGCCACCTCCAAGGATGTAAATATTTAGAGGCGGAGCCGATGACTAGCCGATTTCTCATGCGCTTTTTATGAAATTATGCCTGTTACCTAAATAATTTGTCACAAAGATAACTTGATCTAAATCTGTTTTCTTTTTCTTTCAATATCCAAAATGTTAGTGGGAATTAGCTTGCCATCTTTTTAGTCATGTGCATAGTTTCATCTTTGCTTGTTTTTTTGTCTCTCCATTTAAGCATAACACTTCTATTGCTGAGTAATATTTTTCCCTGTGATTCTACTATTCATTGTATATTTCTGAGTTCTAAAATCAAGTGCAAATAAAAGAGAAAAAGGGAGCTGAAAAGGGAACAATTAGATCTCCTGCTCTTAATTCTACAACAAAGAGAAAAAAATGAAACAGCAAAAAGCATTTAACATTTTCCTTTTCTTCACTGTTACCGAGTTTGCGGTAACCCGATAGAAAACGATCTCCAAGAAAACAAACTGAGCGACGAGAAAAAGGTACTGCAACACAGCAAATGAATGAATTATATGAAACAGATTCATAATCTCCTTTTCCATCCTCATTCGGAGTTACCGCCACAGTTCTTACATATCTCAACTCGTGGGATCGAAAAATAAAAGGAAGGGATCGACGTAATCCGGCTAGTATACATACAACGAAAAAAATAATCGTGTACACGACTGAAGTTAAGTTCCGAATGCGTGTTTCTGGGAGGAATATGCAGTCGCATTGGCTCGACTTCATTTTCCTTTCCCCCCCATAAAAGCAGTCGTTTTGAGTAGTGGTCTCTCTAGTTTGATGATCTAGCACGTGCCGTTAATCTTTTACTGGATCAGCGAAGCCGCTCCGTGAGGGAAAAGTCCAAGCAGCGACCTGAAAAGAAAGTGAAATTGAAGATAGCTATGAGCTACCCTGAAAGATAAAACTGTTTTAAATCATTCATTTCGGTACGAAAACTCTTTACTGATTTAAACTCAATTTGGCTCTTTTGGCTTATCCCTTAGCAGCCACTTGAAGAGGCTCCGAAGTAGTCGGCAACAAGATGATAGTGAATTCATAAAACGAGAGCCAACGCCGTTCCTAAGCTAACATAAATGGAATGCATACACTAACATTGGGAGATGTGTGCTTTGAATCATCATCGTTATAATTAACAGCATCTTGGTAGTCGTGGTAGAAATGTAGAGGATTAGCATGGATATATGTGATGCAGGAAACTATGAACATACCATGTGAGTCTTCGTGGCCACAAACGAAAAAGGATGGAAGAAAAAAAAAAAAAAAAGAAAGATAAAAGTCAAATTACTTGATTAGTGGGATATGTGCATTCCTAGCTCAATATAGTCCCATCATTCTCAACTCCATAACGTAACTTTGGTCGAGCTCCGGCACATTCTTATTCCCATCTCGATCTTCCACCACATATTCCTGCCATCATACCTAATTATCAGATGCTAATCAACCACAAAAGGTACAATATCTTGAAACCAGTGGAGTGATACCAACCTTTGTAAGCTCTTGCTTCGCTAGAACATGGTAATGGCGTTCATTAATCCTCTGTCCACATATTATGGCTATGAAGAATCCATAGAGCAAGCCAACAAGAATAACAGCTAGTACTGCATCATTTATAATGATTGCTTCAACCAATTATATTTATACCAGCAAAAAAAAAAGAAGAAAATGCAGATGCCCTCATCGTTTTACTAATAGTGTACTAATCAAACTACAGCGATGATCATATTACTTTTGACTTCTATGGAGATAATACAAACAAACGCATTCAAATCTGTCTGGCATTAAGCGATATCATAGCAACCACTGACTCGGGAAGACAAAAATTTTAAAAGAACGGATGCTAGATTCTTCTAGTTACAGCTGCCCATAGAATGATCATTTATGTTATTAGCTATCCAAAAAAACAACTTATTTGTTTGGTGTTCCTGCGAGTGAAATGCTAAAATTAACTAGCTAAAAGCAGTCTAAAATTAAGCAAACAATGATGACTGATTGAAGAAATAGCCTATGCAGCTAGAAGCAGCAAACTTATGTTTTAGTAAAGAACTTACTGGCCATGGCATAAAATGCATATGGATGTTCTTCATAACCAAACATTTCCCGCAATTCCTCACCATAAAACTTGTAAACCAGCATACCCAATAGAACGACAACCTACCAAATTATTTATATGATAAGCACATGAAATGTAAGAAAAAGAATCTTCATTCTTTTCAAATATGTGCATTTAAAAGCAGCCTCAACACGAATATTCGGTATAAGTGATACCTATAGATAATATGAAGGCCAAGCGGCCAACAAAGCTATTTTGAGGGAAAAGAAATAAAAGCACTGTGGAGAACATAGGAAAATAATTCTAATATATATTACCAGCTGCACAATGAAAAATATGAGTGCATGGTCTCTAACGACAAGCAGCTGAAACTTCAGTCTTAACCACCAACGATCTGGCGGCACATTTGCACGCAATAAGAAAACAGCCCTGCACTCAGTGCAATGTGCAAATGCAAAGCCTTCCTAGCAAAACAAAGCAAATAAATCAAGGTTGGGTTTCACAAAGAGAACGAAAATGATCAAAACTATTTATGAGATCTATCACATTTTTCAATAGTTGTATTAAATCTACTATAAAGTAGAGTGACTGCTGGAATATAATAAACATTTTAAAGATCACAACATTAATAAGCACCTTTGTTGATCGCCAGTTGTCAAGACAAGATCGATGCACATACTTTTGCGTTCCCCTACAGTGGCAGGGGGCAATTAAATCGTCACCTGTTTGCATAATCAAGGAACAATCTCAATAAGACGAAAAATTTTGTTTGTTAGCAAAGGGGTTTTTGCATATATACCCCAGCAAATTCATATATTTATATTATGCACCCGTAAAACCTTAAATTTCATTTGTACCCCTTGAAAGTACAGTTTTGTACAAGATACCCTTATCTTAAACTGGGGAGCCATCCAATTGATTAGTGGAAGTTCAATTTGTAATGTATAGAGTATTTTATATGGGGCCATTTTCACAAGTAACTTGAGGAATAGCTTTTTTACCACAAGATTTTGTAGTAGTACGCATATGAGTATATCATTAAGAAAATATATGCAATAGAATCAAAACTAATTCTATATATAATGATCTAACAAACAAAAGATGCATCACATCTACCAATGACATTATTAATTTCATTAAGAACCTATTGTGGCCACTACAAACAGAAATGACTAACGACCTCCGGTATCGAGGCAAATTCGGCACTGTGAGAAGTCTTGGTTCACAAGACTTGTCTCTTCATCAGCATCAAGGTTTTCACTATCATCTGCACTTGCAGGTCTAATTTCAGACGAAGGTGGGGAATCAGTGGAAGTTCTGGTGTTATCTGATAAGATTGGCTCAGTCTCTAATGCTTCTTCCACTGTGCTGCCATGAGATGCCAACTGCATCGCGAAGAATAATTCAATCATATCCACACATCAGCAAAGAGAGTCAAATCTGCAGGTCATTCCAAAAGAAAACAAAAATCCTGCATAACAGAGGAATGACAAATCAAGAAAATGCCACATCATTTGAAAGGCTGCAGAAGAATTATCGCACTAATTTTTAAAATAGAGCGATCTTCATGAATTTCTCAAAGGTGATCTACTGACTACCATATATTGAGGGAAAAAAAACAAATAGACATGCTATATTAAAAAAATTATCTCATCGAAAAGTTAAAATCAGATATGTCTTGATAGAATCCCACCATGTATTCTTCATTAGAAGCATGGAGATTGTAGACGCAAAAATGAGAACATATATCCTACTACTACGATAATCAACTTGGATATCATTCAACACAATTTGCACGAGTTTTTTTTGTCAACTTACAAGATTAGGTGGTAATCTCGAATGGCCATTTTTCGAAGCCTTTCTCGACTAAATTCTGAATGTACGTGCACCTCTACAAAAGATGATTTATGCTTTCTAGGGTCTTCAACCATTCATTTTGCAAAAAAATAAATTTATGTAAAACAATGATTTATGAGCTAATCCCCAAGCAACTGGGGCCCAAGAGATTAAGAACAACTTCCCCAAACCAAAAAAGGTTTGTGAATCTTATCCGTGAAATTTTCACTCTATTATCAAAAAATCAAAATTTATGCAATCTATATCTGAATCTGCTTAATCCACATCTTAGCATCACCAATTACATTTCCAATTACATCCTCCATTGGCGACGTAGAGCCAAAAAGATCCACGAACCACACATTTACAGGATCTTACCTAAAACCCTAGAACTCCAAAATCCACGCCATTCGCAATGCAACAAACCACACATTCCGAGATCCAAACTAGTCCACGAATAGGTCAACAACAAAAGCCAATCCAATGCCACTAAGAACCAATAATTTGAGGCCAAACGAATCGAGAAGAATGACGAAAACGACAACAAGAACAACCAGATCCGAGACGCTTACCTTCGAGATCTTTTCGAACCCTGCGCGCTCTGAAGCATTCCAATTCGAAGGATCGAAGAGCGAGAGCGAGGATCCCCACCGAGATCTCGAACGGATCTCTAGGGTTTGGGCTCGGAAACTAGGGTTTCTCCGACGTCTCTCTTTTCTACGCGGCGTGGGAGGAGAGAGAGAGAGAGAGAGAGAGAGGACGAGGAGAAAGGAGACGAGAGAGAGAGAGAGAGGAGGAGGAGGAGGAGGAGGAGGTGGAGAAGTAATTGCGTGGACTCGGTCCACCACGTCAACCAAAAACTGGAGCATTCGAATATACGATTCACTGGAACTGGTCTTTTATCCTATTGTTTGGAGAGCAATATCCGGTTGGTTCGGGTTTAAGAGGGTTTTAGTTATACCGGGATATAAATTATGGTTTAAGTCGGAACTAGAGTAAATTTGCGTTTGGTTCGGTTTAAGAGTTATACCGGGTTTAGGAAAAATTGTGTTTGGTAAGTTAAAGATGAATAAAAAGAATAAGATGAATAAGAAAGAGAGAGAGACCTCGGAAACCGTGCCCATCTTATTTCACTATTCCAGGGAAGGGGGTGGGTTTGCTAAACCCCCCCTTATTTACCGTTTGGGTATAGTTTTGGGGATAAGGGGGTTATTCCCCCCTTATCCCCTTAACCAAACGGGGAAAAATGTATAAATAATATACATAGTCCCTGAATTATCCTCACAATGTGACTTACCCCTTATATATTTTTTATTTTTTAAAAATATAACTACTAAAAAATAAAAGATTAATTTCATACAGTTTTCTGTAAATATATCAAATAATAAATATATTATTATTACAAAGTTCAACTTTTTATATTTATTCTTTCAAAATATATATGAGAAATGATGAAATTATCATTTTACTTATATTCTGTTAAAATATAAATAGTGAAATAACAGTAACAAACCATATATATATATATATGAAAAATTAAACTTTATAAAGATATATCTACTGTTTAATATATTTACAAAAAATTATATAAAGTTAAGGCTAAATTACAGAAAACCCCCCTCTAATATCCCGCTTTTCCACTTTACCCCCTGTCATTTAAAAGTCGACAATCTGCCCCCTCGTAATTTCAGAAATGTCTTTAGGGGGGTACGCCGTTAACAGAAATGGTAAATTGACGAAAATGCCCTCCTATTTTTTTTCTTTTCTTTTCCAAAGTTTGTTTTTTGTTTTTTTTTTTTTTTTAGGATTATTTTCCAAGGGTATTTTTGGTATAAGAAATTATATTTTTAAAAAAACTGACGGTCAACTGACGGCGGGGGGTTATTGTACAATTCGATAATTACGAGGGGGCAGATTGTCGACTTTTAAATGACAGGGGGGTAAAGTGGAAAAGCGGGATATGATAGGGGGGTTTTCTGTAATTTAGCCTAAAGTTAATTCTTTTTACCTTCCTCTCAAGTAAATTTGTGAGTTTAATTCTTATGTATGTCAAGAGATGTATTGGTAGAACTTCTGTGAAAACTAAAATTATAAAAAAATATAGCCGGTTTCGAGTCCGCTCCGTTACGTCAAGTTAATGAAATAAAAGGTGAGAGACCTTTTTATTCCTTTCATCGATCTCTATCTATTAAAAAATCATCTTTATCCAAAAATAATAATAATAATAATAATAAATAAAATTAAAATTAATTTTTTTCGACCCAACAATAAATGAAGGGAGAGGTGGGGACTTCTTTCTATTTCCAAATCCGTCCCCTTTGCGTTCATAATTGTTAGTTAATTAAAAAACTAACAATTAAGAGTTGTCCCAAAAAAAAGAAAAAGAAAAAAAATCCGGTCCATGGTGGACCTGGTCCACGCAATAAATTTTGAAGCTTGTGGTTTTTGAGCAATTGAGGCGGAGCAACGGCGTCCTAAAAATCATTTTGTTAAAAATACAAAAACAAAATGGACCCACTTATGTACCCAAACTAAACTCGGTTTAATTGAAGAGTTTTAATTGGAGGGGTCTAAATTTGCGGTCCAATTAAGATGTGGACATTACACGTCAGCAATTTGGTAGATCTTGTTTTACAGTGGTGACTTGGCCAGAAGTCTTAGTAATGCTACGTATACTTCATAACGTACCCCAAAGCAATTTAGTTTTTTTAAATTTATTTAATTGCAATTACTATATACAGCTTTTAATTTTTATTACACATTATTTGAGCACATCATTTGTTTTGAAAGGTAATACATATTTAGTATTTTTATCGCAAATGATTTTTTTTTTTTTTTTGGTATCATTTAGTTTTTTAAAATTTATTTAATTTTAATTACTATATACAACTTTTAATTTTTATTACATATTATTAGTTGATATTTTAAAATAAACAGTAGGCTAACGGTAACAAATAAAATGAATATATATAAATAATTTAGGAATTTTAAAAAAATAAATATGAAAAGTTGAACTTTATAAAATATATATATATATATATATATATATATATACTATTTGATATGTTTAAAAATAGCTGTATAAAATTAATGGGAATCTTAATAGGAACAGAAATGGAAATAGACCGGAATGAAAAATTTTGTTTGGTTCACAATGGAATTAGAACTCAGAATCAATTTATTATTATTATTTAAATAAAATAAATTAAATTTACTATTTAAATTTGTAATCAAAATTTAAATTTAAAAGTTAATAATTTTGAATTTGTATGTTAATTTTAAATTTTAAATTATAATTTATTCTAAATTTAAGTTTATATATATTTTTGAATTTAAATAATTATTATTGAAAAAAAAAATCAATCCGTTCTGGAGTCAAAATTGACTCTCATCTCTATATTGGGAGTCCTTTAGAAAAATTAGTTTTCTTATGCTAATATTTTAAACCAAACACCAATGGGAATGGCTCATTTCGATTTTTATTTCAAGCTTTGATTCCTTTCAACTAATAATTTAAATACCGTGGCACCAGATAGTCACGTCGGTAATAAAAAATATATATGTATCGATATATAATGACATGAAATATATATTATTTTAGCAATAAAATATTCTAATAACTTATTATATATTTTTATCAAATATTTTAAATTTTATTTAACAAATTATTTACTAATTTTTTTTAGAAAATTTTTGAATTGTGCAAGTAGATCCACTACTTGCACTTGAATCTTTACTAGTAACCAAACATGCTCTAAAGTACTTTATATAAATATAAAATATTCCTATTTATAAATATAAAATATTCTGTGTGGTGCATGGAGTGTATGAGTATACCTGGTCCACGCAATATTTTGTGTTCTGAGATATTCCTTTTTCTCGCTTGTTCCTCGCTGGAGCGGAGACCCGCGTCGTCGTGCTCTCACATACACGCGCACACACTCTCTCTCTAAAATCGTGAGTAGAGAAGAGGAGGAGGAGGAGAAGGAGAACAATGGCGGAGACGAAGACGGTGCACTCGGCCCTCGTGACCTACACCTCCATGATCTCTCTCCTCACCCTTTGCCCCCCCTTCGTCATCCTCCTGTAAGAGCTCTCTCTCGATCTCTCGATCCCCATCTCTCTCGATCGATCTCGATCTCGGTTGATCTACTTTGGCCCTTTTTTTTTTTCCTTTTTTTTTTTTTTTTTTGAGTTTTTCACTGTAATGTTTTGATCGATGATTCGGATTCCCTAGCCGTGTTTATGTTTCGCTTAGTTTAGTTTAGTCTTATACCTTTGGATCTATGGGTTTTGTTCACGATTCTAGTTGTAAACGCAGTTTAATTATACATTGGATCTATACTTTGCTTTAGGAATCTGGGGTGAGCATTTGTTGTTGAAAAAGAGAGGTAATTCGTGGAATTTGTGTTGATCTTCTCTTTGCGAAGAGATTTGGATTCTGAGTCCACTTTAACATGGTATCAGATTGGCTATGTGCTAGTTGTGCTTGGCATGTGAAGTTGTTTGTGCCACATACTAGTAGTGGTTCAGTATGTGGATTTTGTGTGATTGCGTAGGGTTCGTCGCGTGTTTCGATAGGGGAGGGTGGTTGTTAAGATTAATAATCCCGTATTGGATAGAAACAAAACTTTTGGTCCATACATAATGTGTTAGGGATCTCTGCCTAAGATTTTGGGTTGGTTCATGCCCTTTAACATGTTTAATTTCATTCCAAAATTATGGAAAATTTTATGTTGGTCAGGCAATGTGCTAACCTTGTAATCACTAGAATTAGATCCCAAGCAGTTCTGTAATGTGATCCCTTTTCCTTATTGATCTGTAATTCATCATCTTTGAATAATATGATTCCAGATGCTGCAGATAATCATAGTTCAAGTACTTAACCTGTGAGCCATTTGTAAATGCAGATGGTACACGATGGTACATGCTGACGGTTCCGTGTTGCAAACTTATGAGTATCTCAAGCAAAATGGACTAGAGGGTCTTAAAAAATATCTGGCCAATGCCGACCCCAATTGCATGGAAGATCATTGCTTGTTTTGGTGCATTTGAAGCTTTTCTTCAGCTCGTGCTTCCTGGCAAAAGGTTCGAAGGTCCAGTTTCTCCGAATGGAAATGTACCTGTTTACAAGGTTTGTGGAGTAATTTGATATTTCAAGAATAATGTTGGTAAATCTTGATTGCATCACAGTCACTTTACACAATATAATTAGCACTTTTATCTCATCATTTCCAAGTTGAATGTCATAGTTAACATCATTAGGAACACAAAGAGGAATAGTAGAGCTGCTACATGGGCTGCAATGTCCTGTGCGAATGATATGAAATCAGCCAAATATATGCAGCACTAGGAATGGAGATTATGGGCAATCCTGAAACCAAACAGAATTAAAATCTCTGTTATCTAAAATGACATTAGCGCGCACTTACATATATTCAAGGCCAGTACTTATTCCTACTTTACAGATTTCGGTTGGAAGATATATTTGAGTATAGTACTTCGATTTTCTTGCAGGCAAATGGATTGCAAGCATATGCTGTGACGCTAATCACCTATTTAAGTCTTTGGTGGTAAGATTTCTTCCTTTCCCCTTATTTGGTTGTTAACCACTGTATGTGCAATGCATGGACTTTCTTTTGCTTTTATATATGTAGTCTAACTTCTGCTTTTGTCTTCTGATTATCCATCATAATACAACTTCAGTATTCTTCTAGACCTTCCATCTTCGGAGAAGATAGGATACATTATTTTACAAAATTATATCCTTCTTCTGAGAAATGTATAAAATACATCTTTAGTGACGCGATTGATGAACTGCTTTTGATTTATTGTGATCTTATTTTAAGGATATAAAATATAGGCTATTTGCAATTGTCATTTTCTGAACAGTTTCTATTATGTAGAATATGCAACAAACATTTGCTTGTAGGTTTCTTTGTATACGTTCATGTGCGTCTGTTTCGTGTTTCCTTTATTGATAGAAGTCACCTAGAATGATGTTCTTGTATGTCTATACTATACTATAACCACCTTCTTCATTAGGTTTGGGATATTTAACCCTGCAATTGTATATGACCATTTGGGGGAGATCTATTCAGCACTTGTTGTGGGCAGTTTTGTCTTCTGCATTTTCTTGTACATAAAAGTAAGCTTCTCAAATGTCGATTGCTCATTTCTGTTGAATATTCAATACACCATTATTACTAATTTTACGGGTCGTTTTTTCTGAAGGGTCACTTGGCACCATCCTCATCTGATTCTGGGTCGTCTGGGAATGTGATTGTTGATTTCTATTGGGTGAGTTATACTTAATTCATTTGGCGTCTGTTTGTAAAACTTAATTATGGGTTATAGTTAAGAATATACAGTTATGGAGTTTCATGAAATGCTTTATAAATAAATAATCTTGTCTTTGTTTTACCTAATAGTTTTTAGCTTTATCTGTTGATCCTGTGCCTTTATAATAGTCCTTTCGCCACACCAAATATTATATAAACTCCAATTTTCTTATATTTATCTTGACTGAGTCATTTAAGCGCAATAGGAATGGAGGCTGAGAGGTGATGACGTGCTTAGCAAGTTACTCTTTGCAAAGGACCTGAAAATAAGTCCTGGATAAGACACCGATTTCTATGCACTTCTCTCTTGTAGTAAATATAATTATCAGTTATGATATTCAGCATACTGTTCAATTAGTAAACATCATGGATCGGACAAGAAATCCGTAAATTTGGAAATCAAATCAAAAACCAATCATGCAACTGTGATGAATAAAGCACGCATTCTTTCCACATTAAGTTATGCATGTTCAAACTATGAAGCTTCTCCAAGAATTAGTCGTTTCATACTGATGTGCCTTGTGCAGGGAATGGAACTCTATCCTCGAATTGGTAAACATTTCGACATTAAGGTTTTCACAAACTGCCGATTTGGCATGATGTCCTGGGCTGTTCTTGCTGTAACCTATTGCATTAAGCAGGTAAATATTTTTTGTTGGGCTATACATCCTGGATAGAAAATAAGACGTTGCATCTAATGCTACAGTTTAGTGGCAGTCATACAAGACTCAGGAAGCAATGCAGTTATCGTGCTTACCTTCTTTAGTCCTTATTGAACATTTTCGTATTCTGCAGTATGAGTTGTATGGCAAAGTGTCTGATTCTATGCTCGTGAACACTGCATTAATGCTGGTCTATATCACAAAGTTCTTCCTGTGGGAGTCAGGATACTGGTGTACTATGGATATTGCCCATGATAGAGGTAAGCACATAAATAATTTTCCTGTGAATTTAATTTGGCTGCTTTTCTTTGCGACATAATGTAGATGTATAACAACACTGATACGTCAAAATTATGTAGCCTTTCTTTCTTAAGCTTCTTAAAGGTGTACTCTTGTACGTCCTCAGTTTTGAACAGTATCTCTGGCTCTCTGTTTAAATACAACGTTCAAATGCAAATAAATTTTTGATGAAGACAAATTGTTAGTTTACTCCTGCAATTATGTATATCTTTCTTTCTACAATGGGCTATGTCAACAGTGTTTCTGTAATTTTATGGGCCTCTGAGCAATCCTGTTTGAATCCTGATCTGAAATGCGTATTTAATGCACTTGTATGATCCTGCCCTTTTAGCTTAAAACAGAAGCTATCTTTACATTTATATTATTTTATATATTTATTCCTTGGCTTTAATTAACTTCTAGCTGAAATTACATTTATCAGCTGGTTTCTATATATGCTGGGGGTGCTTGGTTTGGGTCCCATCAATCTATACTTCTCCTGGAATGTACCTTGTTAACCACCCAGTGAATCTGGGTACCCAGGTAATTCTATCTCATTTACGAATAGCTAATTATTGTGGCTGGCAATTTAAGTGAAGCATTTTGTGAACTTTTATGTGTTGCAGCTTGCACTCTCTATTCTAGTTGCTGGACTTCTCTGTATATATATTAACTACGACTGCGATAGGCAACGCCAAGAGTTCCGCAGAACAAATGGGAAGTGCACAATTTGGGGCAAAGCTCCATCGAAGGTTGTATATTTAATTTCCTCACTAACTCTATTTTGGCCCTATTTATGGGGTATATCTTGTAACTTGTAAACACATTTTCAGATTGTTGCCCAATATCGTACCACAAAAGGGGAAACCAAAACCAGCCTTCTCTTAACCTCTGGCTGGTAAGCTTATCTGGATTCCTCCTCTTGTGTAATTTTACTTCAAGCAATATTCAGTTCACTCGTTTGATATGACATTTATGGCCTGTTTGGCCTGGATGGATCATCTAGAGAAGTGCAGTTTGATTGAAGTTATCCAAAGAACCGCTACTAGCTTTTTCTTCACAATTTTCCTGTACATTTTTTCTATTGCTGCAAAAGCAAAAACTTCGAACTGGAGCTTCTGAGTTTGAATTCTAGAAATTCATTTCAGTTTTCCTTACACGGGGAAGCTCCATATATATTTTATTTTTTCTTTTTGTTCATTGCCAAATTCGTGGCTTCTGCTTCTCTGAGTTTATTCCTTGTGTGATAGTGTAAGCCCTATTCCCCCAACCAGTCATTGCCTAATAAGGGTATTCAGCGTGCACATTAATTTTGAACCTTTTGAACAGGTGGGGTTTATCTCGTCACTTCCACTATGCACCGGAGATATCAGCTGCATTTTTCTGGACTCTGCCGGGACTCTTCAACCATGTAATAACCTTTCTTTATTGCTCTCTTATTCAAATTCTGAAGGTTGGTGGGTTAGTTGTATTTACACCTTTTATTGCACCCCTGCAGTTCCTGCCTTACTTTTATGTGGTGTTCCTCACTATTCTCCTTTTCGACCGGGCGAAAAGGGACGATGATCGGTGCTCATCCAAGTGAGCGAACAAATATCCCATCAGTTGCTTTCTTTATCTTTAATTACTGTTTTATCCTTTATCTTTAGAAATCAAGAATACTAGAGAACACATTTCATTTTTGAGGCTCTTGGGTACTTCTCTACGTTAATTTATCTGCTTTAGGCCTCACTAACCTGATAGAGAGTTATACGAAGAATTTGATGTACTTCAATGGCATTTAAATTTATTCTGGTAAAAATTATTGTGAAATAGGTCCCTACTATTTTGTCTTAGCGACAATAGCTTATCAAGTTTAAACATAGGTTCCTTTTCTTAGCAGGTGTAATTCTTTTAGTATGGCTTTCATTTCAGGAACTCGACTAATAATAGCTCCATTTCTTCAGATGAGCACTTCTTAGATTTTACCAGATTATCAGTGATCACAAGATCACGCTTTGATCATTCTTGCACAATTTTCTACATGCTCTATATATGTGCACTTTTACATATTTTCTTCTTCTTCTTCTTATTATTATTATTATTTCTGAGACGTATATTATTGCTGTCATGGGCTCTTAACAGGTATGGAAAATATTGGAAGATGTACTGTGACAAAGTCCCTCGCAGGATTGTACCTGGGATCTACTGAGAGTTTTCGGGTTAGTACATTTTACTGCCACTATGTCAACTATGGGTTTTGCAGCACCTACTCAACATCTAGTTTATCTTGTGATGTTTCCTGTATGATCTTTGCTTGAATTTTGGTGTAACAAAGCATCTGTGTTATGAAAAGATCTACAATATTTTATACTTTTGATGTTTAGTGGCTTCTTATTGTAGATTCTAATTTTTATCTGGGTTAGTCAACAAAATACTTTTTTTTAAAAAAAGAAAGTAAAAGAAAAAGATTTCGACATTTTTTGTTGATTAGAAAAACCATGGATTTGAATCTCACAATCCTTGAATAGTTTGTATGCGAGTCATTTTCCATTGGTAGGGATAGCGTAGACGCAATTCATTAGTACAAAGACAAGGGTTATGTTGATTTCAAGTTCTTTAATAATAATTGCAGCACATGGCACTTAAAACTCTCTTTTAGGGTTTTTGTTTTTCTATGTTCCTTCTACGCAAGGAAAAATTATACTCCCTACAGATATGAGCATGATCCTGATTTTATTTTCTTTTTTGGTTTTTGTACTATGTTCTTATATACAATACATGAGATTTACTGAATGATCTTTGTTTACAATAAACAAATCAAAGAAATTGTTTAGCTTGATCTCACAGTCACTGATTAGCAGTGGTGTAGATTCTCTTCCAGTACATAGAGCAGAGAGGTAGATGGTTGTGGTTGGATACCTCTCTCTCTCTCTCTCTCTCTCTCTCTCCCCTCATGTTGTCTCCATTATTGAGTTTTATTATTGGGAGGTCACCACATTATTATTACAAGTAGTAATTTTGAAGTATGTAATAGGGATCTTACAATCTTAAATAGAGCCACCCTTTATCATTTCTGTAATCTAACTTAATAGTTTTTTTTTTTTTCCCGCATTGATAGATTTATTTACAGTTTTTTATATTGCTTTTCTCTAGAAGTAGTTTATTTATAATTTAAGTTGTGCCCATTCAAATCTTCGATCAGCCGACTCCACTCTTTTCGATTTCCGTTTGTTTGTTTGATTAGAGTCCAGTTGAGTCAGATTCATTCTCAATCAAATCGCTGGATCATATTTGAGGATCAATGTAGAAACCGTTTCATCTGATATCGACTTTGATATCAAAATTTGATCAAGATCACCTCTAATTCATTTTCTATCAAATTTTCTTCGTCCCAATAATCAAAAACAAAGTACAGCTGCTCAGCCAAATGCAGCAAAGCGCCAACCAAGCGCAGCGGTAGAGCAGCGTTTTCTTGGATTTTATTATCTCATCATTCATTAA
This sequence comes from Tillandsia fasciculata, assembly GCA_029168755.2. Lineage (NCBI taxonomy): Eukaryota > Viridiplantae > Streptophyta > Magnoliopsida > Poales > Bromeliaceae > Tillandsia > Tillandsia fasciculata. The sequence goes on along the minus strand of CM054933.1, from coordinate 417,934 downwards.
AATTTCAATTATTAATGTGGGGGGGGAGCGTACGTTGTATCATTGACCCTGTCCCCTAAACATTGAACATTGGACCGCATACTTTCCTTGTAATTTCATCTGTCGTGTACGGCGTGCAACAGTGCACGTTAATTTAAAATAATAATAATAAAAATTCCTAATAATGGATGCCCACTAATAAGCGGGATAGATTATAGTTTCCGTTAATTTCAAATAGTTTTCTGTATCTCTAATTAAAATTTTTATATTTATCACTTTAAAAATTTTAAGTTGTTTATGTATATTCCTCTAATTTATAATCGCTAGTTTTTATAAATATGTTCTGCTAAAAGTTTTAAAATCAATATTAAGTATTTAATATTGATTTTATAAAGAAAAGAAGAAGAGTAAACGGATATTGACGGTAGGAACATATAACTTGAATAAATATAAAAAATTAAACTTTATAAAAATATATCTACTAGATATATTTTTCCAAAGGATATTGACGGTAGGAACATATAACTTGAATAAATATAAAAAATTAAACTTTATAAAAATATATCTACTATTCGATATATTTACATAGCTTATACTTTATACAAACTAAAGAAAAGAAGAAGAGTAAACACACAACCAAGTTGAACAATGGCTTCTTCAATTAATTTTTTTTTTTTTAAAAAAAAATCTTACATTTAAATGGGGCGCTTTGTACATGATGCAATTACAAACAATGTATGAACTTAAAGAAGAAGAAGAAGAAGAAAAATAAGAAGGCCTAGGCACTTCATTCTTTTTAAAAATTATCATATTATGATGCCATAGAATAAATGATGCTACTACTACTGAGAAAAATTGTAGGTAGATACATACATAATACAGCTCAACCTCACATCTCACATCTCACATAACAGGTTGCTGATTTTCCGGAGCTCCTTGAGAGCCGCCATCGCCGTCGCTTGCCCTTTCCCTCCGAGAACGTTGCTCGATGATAAGTTATCCTCCGAGAACACCGACTCGATCACCTAAAATCGAAACCATTTTGTTGAATAGAAAACATCAGTTTCAATTGATTTGATCATCGGATTTGCGAGTAAGATGCAGCAAAAAAGAAGATAAAAGTTACAAAGAGAGAATTGCATAGGATTGGTAGTTTCGCCGCTGCCGCCGCCTAGAGAGAGAGTTTAACCAGAATAAAAGAACTGAGTTTGAGGTTTTATTCCACCCTTTGTTTATGATATAGGGGAATAGGATTTTGATACCTGAATATTTTCGAGCATGGATTGCCCCAGATTCTTCAAAGTGCCCATAACTTTCGTATCCCCGACGTCTACCCTCCGACTAGTAGCTTCGCACGAATTGCAAGACCAGTTTGGAGCTGCAGAGAACGAACTATCCTTTCCGTTGTTTACGCTGGATTGTTTTTCCGGATCCTCAGTTACGCCCTTCTCCGTATTCGCTTCGCCAGAAGCCCTTCCGAACTTCCAAATCCACTGAAATTTACTCGAAAGCGGCTTTTTCTCCTTCGACGACGCACTCTTTTCCAGCATAGATCCATCTAGTTCGGCGTTAGCGGTAGGAGAAGTGGCTTCTGCTTCTTGAGCTACTTGACTGATGATGAATTCCTGGCTGCAAGGCGACTCCTCGTTATCGCCGATAAATGAATTCGACGTAACGCTACTTTTCTCCGACTCATTTTCGGGATCATTCCCAACACTTTCATCGCGGCTATGCGTCGTCGAAAGCACCGAAGAGTTCTCTCCACTTGAACTACCCTCTTCCTCAAAGTGCTTTTCCTGGTCGGCGTTATCGGCGTGATGAGCACTTTCAATCGACACTGCAGGATTTTCATCGCATTGTGACCTACCATCGTCGGCGTCTGACTTCCTCATATCTTTCGGCGAATCATCAAAAAGCCTTCGCCTCACCGAAGACGACGGATCTCCCGCTTTAGTTTGCGCATTCTTTGCCGGAGAAGGATCGGATTCGGTTCGAGACAAATTAAAGCTCTCGGCGAGAGATTTATTCATCTTTCTACTAAGTAAGGACTCATTCACACTTCCCTTTTTAAGTGCCTCCTCTTTATGCAAAACCCTCCATCTCTCTTCCCAGTAGCTGTCTGGCAATGAGTGGGCAGGGCTTTTCGGAGAAGCAGAATCGGTAGGAAGACTGTACCCTCTCCTTACCGCCGAATTATTCTTATTGACACTAGAATGTGAAGAAGTCGACGAGCAGCCTACATCAAGTGCGAGACCCTGAAGCGCTTTCGCTTTCTCGATAAGCTTCTGCATGCCGACATTTCTAGGGAAATTCAATAACCTTTGTAAACACGAAGTCGCATTCTCAGTGGCTAAGAGCGACGACCTTAAATGAAGAAGCATCGACACCGCCAACGCTGCAATAAAAGCCCCTCGTGCCGAGCATAGTAGCTTAAAGCTGTATTCTGTATTATTCTCTATACGCGTACTATTAGAAGAGGCGAATAGTTCATCCCAAACTAGTAAAAGATCGCCTAGGGCGAATTCCCGCCCGAATAGTACTCGCAACCACCGAAGTGCGAAATACTGCGGCTCGACACCTAGTTCAGTGAAGTGAGAGTGAAGGGATGAATCCACGACGGAAAGCAAATGATATAAAGCCGACGAAGCTTCAATTATAGGCGGTAAACCCGAACTCGATCCGATATTTAATGCAGAAGAGAAGAACTCAGCCATTGAAATTACGCCATCGTTAGCCCCATTCATTAAAGCGTCGAACATAGAGTAGGCATCGTGCTCCATAAATCGCTCAGATAATATAATGCCCAGCTCGCCTTCTGCACCGTAGGGATCGCTTAGCAAAAATATTTCCTTAGTTTCGGGGTCCATGTCGTCGAGGCTGCTGATTTTAGGGGTGGATTCGTGCGAATCGTTATTTCCTTTTCCGGGTATCGAATTCCATTTGTCGGTTTTCCGGAATCTGTAATTGGAAACGAGGTCGATGTCGGGAAAAGAGTTATTTCCATCGAAGACATCAACGAAGCAGCCCTCGTGAAGTTTTCGGACTCGAGAAAGATGATCCAAATCGACGTGGAGAACGTACACAAGAGGAGCCAATAATTCATGCATTCCTACAAGAAAGAGGAAAGACGAGCAAAATTGATTGATTTCTAAACTGAAAACACGTTCAGACAGTTACTAAGCAAAAAAAACATCGAAATCTGTAGTCGGTCGGCAAAAGGAAAACTCGCCTTGTCGATATCCATATTCAGGATGCCGAATACACCACAACAATAAAATTCTCCTCAACATGGCCTGGCACGCAGGTGTTTGGAAGTAGCTACCATCTTCTGGATATAATCGGGACAAATCTTGGTCGACCGTCTTTTCCAGCTCGGCATTCCGGAAAAGACGACCCCACTTGCTGTCTACAACGGTACATGCGACAAAGATCGTCGGAGTAATCAGGAATCACAGCATTTACATAAAATTGAATCAAAAGAACAAGTTGTTCTTCAATTCTGATAAATATTAGCAGTGTAAATTCTCCCAAAAAGAGAGCTTTCGGTGTATAAGCGAAGCCAAAATACAGTCAGTCGAGTACCTGGATTTTGTGACAGAGGGTTGTCGATAACAAGATCAGAGGATTTACTCTCGTCAGCGGGGACATGCGAGTCGATTAGAAGACGACGCCTCAAAGACGCGTACCTGCGCATGACGAAGTTGTTCGAGCAATTAGAATCAGCCAAATGTAGTTGAACGAAAGAAACCAAATGATCGCTAAACCGACCAACAATAAATCGATCTAAAACGTAATCGTCAGAATAGCACATCCTCCGCCTCGCCGTCGAAAGGGTGGCTTTACTTGGACCACTTAAAATATAAGATGCATTCACACTCTTTCAGCAAAGCAGCAGCTGCAGTTCGACTCCGTCGCAATAAATGCTATTCCAATAATGATTCACCAGAAGATAACTAAAAATGGTTCATAAGAATTGTCTAAAGCTCACACAACTGGAGATTGATTAGCTAAAACTTGTCTTATATTTCCTCTAAAATGTTGATGAAGATAATTTTGGAGACATATATATGGTTATCATTTTTCTACAGGAACAATGAAGATAATGATACTAAACAACATGATAATGAAAATATAAATTGCATATATATATATAGATCCAAATTTTTAAATGTTCAAAAGAGGAATTAAATCTGCAGTTTCACACATCAATTAGAGAGGAAATAAACCAAAAGAAAAAGAAAAGAAAAAGGAGAAATTTTCCTAGTGGAAAAACAATATGCAAAAAAGAAAAGAAAAATAAAATGAGCACAAAAAAAGACCCTAGGTAATGATCAAATTGAAATTATATTAGCATCCAAATTCTATGAACAATACAAAAAGTAAATAATTGATTGAGAAATCACAAAGCACCCAAAAAAAAAAAAAGTAATTAATGGCTTAAAAAAAAAAAAGAGGAACTTTTAACACAAAAAATCACATAAATACGCAAAAACTTGAAAAGAAAATCGAAAAAAAAACCCTAAAAAATGGCCAAAAATTATACCTTCTCCTCGAATCCGCCTCTGCCCTTCGAAGATCATCGATGGAGGACGAATCCGAACAGGGCAAAATCCCTAGATCGATCCGCCACCGCACGCTCCGAAGGTTCGAGAACCTTCTCAATGGCGGCTCAATTGCAGATTCAGACATGGCCTTTTTCCGATTCTCCACAAGACCCAGATACTAAATTCCCCAATTTCGGAAAAAATGGGGGCGAAAGTGGGGAAAATAGAGAAAAAGGAGGCGACTTTGAGAAGGAAATGGGCCAAATAGCCGTGGTTTGAGGAGGAGGAGGGGTGATTATGATGATATATTGGGAAATTAGGGTGAAAATTTGGGGAAAAGGAGAGGAAGGGATAAGGGATTGGGGATTTGTGGAGGTTGGGTTGAGGTTTTTTGAAAAAAAAAAAAAAAAAGAAAAAAAAAAATTGAACTTTGTTTCCTTGTGGTGAGGAATAAGAAAGAGAGAGAAAAATAATGGTGGAGTAGGAGATAGGAGATTGGCTTTTTTGGGTCTCTCTCTCTCTCTCTCCTACTTTTCCTATATTTTTTGTCTCTATATTTTGAGTTTTGGTCTTTTGTTTCTAGAGAGAGAGAGAGGAAAGAGAGTGGAAAAAATATTAATATTAATTAAAAGAAATAAAAGGAGAAAAATGAGTGGAAAATATGTGAATAATCCCTCTATTATTCATGTATTGCACTTTAGTCCTCTTTTGCTTGACTCAATTTTTTTTTTTTTATCACCTCTTTTGTAGTTAAAATAACTTGTTTAGTTTACTTCAAATAGGAGAAAAAAATTTAATGAATGTCAAATGATTTTTTTTTAAAAAAAAATACAAAGTAAATTTTAATATATGTAAATATTTAGTTATCACTATATATATATATATATATATATATATATATATATATATATATATATATATATATATATATATATATATATCTTCTGTTTGCTTATTTGTTAAATTATTTACTTAAATATCAAAACTATTTAATTCAACTTAAATGTGCATACAAATACTAGCATTACAAAATACATTTGTTCAATTTTATACATGAATAGGAACATATATGCAAAAAAAAAAAAAAAAAAAAAAAAGGATTTTTTTTGGGTTAGTTTAATTTCTTCACTCTAATGCCAAGCATTTGGGACCAAGAAGGAGGATGAGCTGTCTGTCTCTCTTAAGGCCAAAAATAGAGAATAGTTGCTCCAGACAATTATGTCTCTTTTATTTTTATTTGGAAACCCATTAATGACTTGTTTAATGTGTTTCTTTTTACTCTTAACCTTTTTCTTGATTGTTTGAGAACTCTTTTTTACCTTATATGCTTGTTATATATAGTTTAGATTTTAAAATATTATAATGATATAACTCATTAGCAATAATAATTTTTTGAATTCAAATTATCGGTAGGATATGTAATTTTTTATTTTTAATTAGAATTAATTAAAATTCTCGTGCTATGTAGATTATTAGGGTATTACAGACTCTCCCAATTTAGACTCTTCCCTTTTCGTTAGGTCCAACTCTAATCACAAATATATAAATCACAAATTTAACTTTATTACAGACATATAACTTTGTGATACTAAATGTCCCGCTAGTATTAAATGTTCCGCTAGTAATAATAATTCGTTGGATTCAAATTACTAATATAAAATATTTAAATTTAATTATTTTTATTATTATTTTAGCGTGTGACCTTTTATTTTTAATTATTTTTTTATTTAATATAAAATTATTGAGTTGTTACCTGGTTTATATTTAGCTATTACTAACAGAAAAACAAAAGTAAAATTAAAAAAATAATAATAATATATTACATTTCTAGATACATAAAATAATGCTTTCTAATTAGTTGTTAAATAATTATAAAAAATGAGAATTGAATCTTCAACTTTTTGGATAAAATAAATTAATTTGTATATTTCATAAAATTATATATCAAAAAGATAATTTCACACTAAAATTAAGGAAGGAAAATTAGAAGACACTAAACATAATAACTAAAAAAAATTCATTTTCACACATCACTATCACCACTTGATTTTCTTTTATTTTTGTCTTAGGATACTCTTTTTTTCAAATCAACATTGGAGCAATCCAAATTTCTATTCCTTAATAACAAAAGGTACATATCAATGGCCAATGGGGGGTCACTCCATGCCAAGCAGCCAAAATTGAATGAAGGAATGGGTCCTATCCTTCCCTCACCATCACTATTGGCCCACTAATTATTTGAGAAATTATTCCATAGACTTGGTGCACCACATCATCTGGAAAAGTATTATGTAGAAAAATATTAAAAATATTATTATTTGAGAATAAAAATTATTTTATATAATTTAATATAATATTAAAGTATAAAGTATGAGATACTAATTTTAAGTCACATCAATTTTTTAGTATAATTAAATTTTTTTAAATTTAATTCAAGTTTACGTCATGTATTTATCAAAATTCTCGAATTGAAACATAATGTGTGTTGACTTAAAGGATTTAGTATTCTACCTTACTACGGGAGATAAATTTGGTCAAGTCACCCTCGAAATAACGGAAGACTGAATTATGATTGAAATGACGGGAGATCGATTAGGCCAAGTTACAATTGAGATATGTAGACGTTATGTTTGTATACTTTAAATAAATTAATTTCATATTTTTAATATTTCGAACTTTTAGAATTAATAGTTAGCGCTAATAATTTGATAAGTAGTATTAAGAGCCCGAGATCCCGAGTGCTTGCACATTTTAAGTGAATTGATTGTATATTTATAACCGCTCAATCTTTGATCCGACAATGTGAAGTTTTAAGTATAAAAAAATAATATAGCATAAATTTTTAAAACTAACAATTATTTTACATTATGTAACATAACATCGATAAAATATATAGATTAAGTGATTTAAAAGTATCAGCATGTTTCACTATTATTAATTCAACACTGATTCTCTACAATCTTACAAACACTCAGGAGAATAGTATTATTGTTAGTATGTATATATCAAAGAATTTAAAAACATATTACTCATGTTCTAAAAAGTTTTGTTGAAAAGAACTACTATTTGCTATATGAGAAAGATTGTTATATATAAATGAATTTTAAAATATAAATGCTTTAGGTATTTTAGATCACATTCAATGTTCTAAAATTTCACTTGAAAGGTCATAGACTTAATATAGACTAATTCAACAAAAGTGGTAAGTCTATAGACTAATTCAACAAAAGTTGGATTCTTAGTTTTAATTTCACCCTTAATTAAGAAAACTTTGTACTTACTAAAATTCTTTCATTAATTATATATATATATATATATATATATATATATATATATATATATATATATATATATATATATATATATATATATTTTATGCTTTCGAAATTTCAAAGTCTCCATACTTATAAGTTATTTTCGATGATGAGATATTCGATAACGGTATGATATACGTTATTAAAATTATTTAAAAACTAATTTTTTTTTTTTTTTTGGCAATATTTAAGTAATCAAAATTCTCAAAATTTATTATTTTAACAGTCGATGTGGCATCAACGGTATAGAACAATCCAAATTAAGTAAAACTTTAATAAAAAATTCTACTCAACATTATTTTGGGACAACTCGTTTATTATCCAAACGAGGCCAAAAAATTATAAAATTTGATTTCTAAATAATTTAAACATTATAGATTAAGTCCAACGGAAACCGATCGAATCGAATATTCTAACATTAAAAATAATTTAAAACGAATATTCTAATATTAAAAATAATTTAAAATTAATTATAAAAATATACCTAATGCTAGAAAACTTACAAGTATTAATTACTGATATTTTACCAACATATATTTTTACCTCTATATAACTAATGAGATATTTTGTAACATTTCAAAAAAAATGAAGTTATAAGTTAAGAATTTTGTAATGGTTAAGATAACTCTGGGATATTTTTTGACATTTCAAAAGTTGAAGTTATAGGATAAGAATGTTGCAATAGTTATAACAGAATAGTAGTAATTTCCAGCTAATATTCCAACTACTCGTAAAAATAAAAAAATCATGTTAGCCAACTAGCTATAAAAATAGAAAAATCATGTTATTATATTAGAAAAAAAATATATATATTTGAATAATTCCACATCACCTTGTTAGTAATTGCACAACATAAAATTAGTAGGGTCCACAACTCCACATATACTTGGTCAAAAACACGGTCAATTAATTAATATCAATAATGATAGAGTCAATTAAAATTTCTAATCATCAAAAGTACTGCTATAATAAATTTTAGTTTACTCAATGCATCAGAGTACATCTTCAACAAAGATGTAACTTAATAAAGCAATACACTCTACTATCATATAATAAAAAATTAATCTTATGCAAAATGGCCAATAAATATATTTAATGCTTCTATTTACGCGCATAATTAATTCTGATGGAATATTATCTATAGATTGAAGTTACTTAAAAATAACCCAAAAATATATTTTATAATAAATTTTACTTTACTCAATGTATCAAAATATATCTTCTATCTATTAATTAACAGCGAAATAAAAGTACTCAACACATTCAAAAAAATTATAGAATATTTACTCAACACATTCAAAAAAAATATTGGTGCACATAATTAACTCTAACGCAATATTATCTATATAAGATCAAACTTACTAAAAAAACAACCCAAAAGTATATTCTATAATAAGTTTTACTTGGATCGAAGTACATCTTGTATGATGCAATATTAACTTAAAAACAATCCAAGAATATATTCTATAATAATTTTTACTTTACTCAATGGATCGAAGTGCATCTTGTATATGTCAATTAACATCGAAAGGCATGTACATATTAAATCACACTATGTCAATTAACATCGAAAACCATATACATATTAAATCATACTATTTCTGCGCATAAATAGATCATCTTCAACAAAAAGTGTATTAATGTTTATATCTACAAGTATAATTAACTTTTATAATATATTATGTGAGGGATCAAATTTTATAGAAAACAACCTAACAATATACATTAAAAGTGGTAAAAAACGCTTCAAACATGAATCAAACATAATTCACAAGAATTGCTAAATTTTTTATCTACTGATTTTTTTTTTTTTCTGGGTCAAAAAACTACTATAAACATATATAACACATGTTTATGAGAATCCAACACACAAATAGGGATTAGAAATGGGGCTTTTATTAAATTGTTGTGGTATTTTTTAAATCCAAGTGTTCTAGGTTTTGTGCTATTTAATTTTCATATCCTGAATTGGTAGTAAAATGTACAATTAAATATATTTTTTGTTTTGTTCCTAATTTTCTATTTAGCAAACAGATAGCTATATTATTAATTAATATGAATAATGTCATCTTTTATTTTTTTTGTATATAAAACTTAACGAAATTTATAAATATTTGAAGTTTATAATTTCAAAACAAATTGAATATGCAACGATTTGTTTTTATTTTAATTTGATTTTTTTTTAAAAATAATTTTATATAATTTTTTATAAATATATCAAATAACAAATATTTTTCTACAAAGTTTAATTTTTTATATTTTTTTTCTTCAAAAATCTTATGTACCATTATTTTTAACATAATATAAATAAAAAGTTAATTTTACCCTTACCAATATAAATAAATTTACATCACTTGCCAACCAAGATTAAATATATAATTTATGGATAACTATATTTTTCTAACGTATATAGACGGTAGGAATATATATATCCTGCTAATTTATTATCATTAATTTACTGTTTATTTTTTAACAAAATATATATGAAAGATCAGTTTTGTCCTTTCAAATATTTTCTATCAAAAATTTCAAATATTAGAATAATTCAAAAATGTCTAAAAGATAAAAAGATAAATTTATCCTACTAACTAATCAAAATTAAATAATAACTTTAATTTTTTTACGAATATTAGCAAAAAGAATATATATATGAACAAATTAATATTTTTTTAAAAAATATATATAAAAAATTAAACTAATGTAAAAATATATTTACTACTCAATATATCTATAAAAAAAAATAAAATAAAATTAATGTAATATAAAAAATAAATTTTATAAAAATATATTTACTATAGTTTATTTAGTTTATCGAGTATACAACACCCTAAGTTCTAAAAATCTAAATCTACGGTGCCTTGATGAGCCACGTGGCAGGGTAATATTCGTGCCCCCAGAGGTACGGCAATATTCGTATATCTCGTGAAACATGCAAAGCAGATCGTACGGATGAGAAATTATTGCCCTGGACGTATCAACCGTCCATCGAGAAATTTTGAGTACGCTTTTGCCCTGTAGCGTCCTACGTGGCATTGGGATCGTACGGTTTATACGCCACTACGGGGACACGTGGCGTGAATCCAAAGGTGCTGTTGGAGGATGATCGCGGAGATAGTGATGTTGACGTGGCACCGGCGCGTCTACCGAGGAACAAAGATAACTACTACCAAAAAGAGTGACGTGGATTTGGTGGGATAGGTAGCTAGATCTTTTATTAATACCCAATATATATATATATATATATATATATATATATATATATATATATATATATATATATATATATATATATATATATATATATATTAAACAGAAATATTTTATTTATTTAAAATATATATTTTATATTTTTTTATTATTTAAATATATTTTTACAGTTTATATCTTTTAAAATATTTCGAACTAAATTCCAAATAAATTTTTATCTGAGATTAAAAATAATTATTTTTTTTTTCTTAGGATAATAAAAAAAATGGGTGACTATAGAAATATATATTTGAAAAGATAAAAAATCAAAATATTTTTATTATTCCTAATTTACGGACAAATTTTTTTTAAAAAAATTAGAAAGTATTTTGAAAAGATAAAATAGTAATTTTAGATGGTTGCAAATAATTCGGATAAGTTTAAAAGTCAAATTTTTAAAAAGAAATATGTAAGTAATTATTTCTAGAAAAAAAAATTATTTTATATTATTATATTATATTTTAAACATTATTAAACTGCATTATATTACATAATAATCTATTAATTTTTTTCAAATAAAAAAATTAAAAAATTTTAAGCGAAACTGATCTAATACAATCTCACAAAATTTCATATGTGATAAAAAAAAAAAAAAAAAAAACATATTTTTATTTTTGAAAAATAAAAATAAAAATAAAATATTTTAATTAAAGTAAATTTTATTTTTCAATAAATAGAATGCACATTTTACACTTATTTTAGAATGTATCAAAAAAGTATTATTATTATTATTATTATTATTATTATTATTATTATTTGTAAAATTTGATGTCCATGCTAAGCACAAGTTATTTATTTAATTAACCTATACATCAATCAATAGCTTATAATTAATTAACTTGTAAGCAAGAGTATGAGTGCCAAATTAAAACAACAAATAAATAAAAGCGACGTGTGATCGAGTTTTAGTTGAAAATTATTTGGGTTCAATTTGTTTACGTAACTTTAATTAAATTTTTTATTTAAAAAACAAACATGATAATTTATTTAAATGGTTGATTTGACAAATATGAATAAACTCTGGTACTATCTTACACTTTTAGGCTGTGTTTGGGAAGGGTATAAAGGGGGATATCCCCCTTTATACCCAAACAGAATTGGAATATTCCCGTTTGGGGGTTTGGGGATATCCCCCAAACGGGGATAACCCTGGTTCTGGGGATATCCCACCCCAACCCTCCCCCCCTAGGTATAACCCACTCTCTCTCCTCCCTCTCCCTCTCTCTCTCTCTCTCTCTCTCTCAGTCCCTTCCCAAGGCAGCGCCTTGGGAAGGGGCTTTTCCTTTTTTTTTTTTTTTTTTTTCTTTTTTTTTCTTTTTTTTTTCGTTTTTTTTTTTTTTAGCTTCAAGATTTTTTATTTTTTATTTTTAATAAAAATTTTTTAATTATAAAAAATATTTAAATTTTATATTTAAATTTTAAATATTTAAATTTTAAATTTTATAAATTTTAAATTTTTTTAATTTTATATTTTAATAAATCTAAAAATTTTATTAAATTATAAATATATTTATATTTTATTATATTATATATATTTACAAATTTATAATTTTAAAAAATAATATTAATTTTAAAATTGTAAAATTTATATAATTTTTTTATAATTTTTCTAAAATTTATATAAATTTAAAAATTAAAATTTTTACTCCTACTTAAAATATTCTAATACATTCTTTAATTATCAAATTTATAATATACATAAAAATAAAGGTCACATCGTCATTAATTATAAAAGTCAACTTTATACCTCTTATTTCTCATCGCCAATCCAAACACCTATTTTCTTATACCAGGTTTAAACCAGGTTTATCCCTCATTCACAACCAAACACAATTTAGGTTTAAACCAGGTTTATCCCTTACTTTATACCTATACCTGGTATAACTCATTCCGGTATAAACCACATCCAAACGGTACCTTAAAGATCTATAAAGTAGAACCAAAAATATATTTAAGAATAATTTTAAAAAATTACTTGGTAGGTGCTACGTACATGTGTCGGCTTAAACTTTTGTGCTAATCGATTTATTTTAATATAAATCATGTGCTTAATTTAGATTTTGTTTGTGTTAGCAACTTAATCTCTTTGTTTGTATGTGTGGCTCACTCATACTCTCCTCTAAATTATATTTTAAATTACACCCTACATATAAACCAATTAAATTCATTATTAATCAAGTGTTGTTATAACATCTGTTTTGATGCATGTTATTGTTTCCAAAATCTATTCCTTCTATCAAATATGTCACAACTCTGGTTAGTTTTGCGCAGAATTAAAATTTTGATTTTTACGAATTAATAACTAACTATAGTTTTCAAAGGTTCTTTATAAATATTTAAATTTTGAAATGCTACATGTGAATTAATGTGGGTTTTTTTTTTTTGTGTATTTTGTATTATTTTTTAGGATTAATTTTATACAGCTCTTTATAAATATATTGAAGAGCAGATGTATTTCTGTAAAGTTATTGTTGCTATCAAGTTTTTAGCCTTTGGATTAAGAGATGTGCGGTTAGAATTATAGCGATCTCCTAGGGTTTAATGGATGGTTGGTTGAATAATATAATTTAAGAGGTGAAAATGATTAAAAAGTTAAAAAAATTGGTAGCACAAATTACTTGGTACTACCGATAGCATTCCGAATTTTCTTTAAAAATTTTAAATTGTTCATATATATATTCCTACCGCTAAGTTAGAAAAATATAGTTAATCATATATTAAATACTTAATCTTGATTAGTTTAGTTAGGCAAATTTATTTTTTTATTCTTTCAGATATTTTTGTATTATTTTAATAGTTAAAAATTTTAAAGGAATATATTTGAAAAGACAAAACTAACATTTCATATTTATTTTGTTAAAAAATAAACGGCAAACTAATAAATAGTAATAAACCATATATATATATATATATATATATATATATATATATATATATATATAAACAATTTAGAATTTTTGAAGATAAATATGAAAAATTAAAAAAAATTATATAAAATTTTTCTTATTTTTTATTATTTTTATTCTTAATGCATATTTTTCATATTACAAACACTTTAATCTCTGAACTGTTACATATACTACATTTTAATCGCTAACTATAAACAAATTCACTTCAAATAGAACAAAAGGATCATTTTATAGTAACAATAACTATTTTAAATTTTAATGAAGGGAAACTAAAATAAATTATGAATAAAAATTTGAGTTGTTTAATCTTATGTAATGATTATAGAAAATCTGGCATTAAATACTTAACCCAAATATCATAAACATTTTATTAGGTGAGTGATGTGGAATGTTGAGCTATAAATGCTTTACTTGCTTTTTTTTATTATTAAAATTTTTAATGTACCTAACTATGATCAAAACATACAAATCATGATATCTATTTATACCGTAGTTTTGAATGCGTTGCGAATCTCCAATTTAGGAAATGAGCGCCAACAATAATTGAGCAATTCGCCGTGCAAGTGGAGTGTTTTCGCTTGTTGTAATATGTTGATTTGAGTTTCTAGAGTTTGAAATTCAGAAGCGGCAGAAGCTCTATTTTAAAGTTTTTTAAATTTTTCTGCTTCTGCTGTAAAGAAAAGCTGTTTCACATAAAAGTGCTCAATGCGAACAGAGTCACTCTCGAGTTTCATCGAAGTGCGAATTTGAACTTCGGGTCGAACAAACCCGGCCCAATTACGAAAGTATACTGAGCAAAGTCACTCTCGGGTGAACGAAAGTATACTGAGCAAAGTCACTCTCGAGTTTCACCGAAGTGCGAATTTGAACTTCGGGTCGAGCAAACCCGGCCCGATTACGAAAGTATACTATAACTGTTGATATGAGTTTCTAGAGTTTGAAATTCAAAAGCGACAGAAGCTCTATTTTTAATTTTTTTTTGCTTCTGCCGTAAAGAAAAACTGTTTCATATAGAAGTGCTCGACGCGAACAGAGTCACTCTCGAGTTTCGTCGTCGAAGTGCGAAATTGAACTTCGGGTCGAGCAACCCGGCCCGATTACGAAAGTATAATGCAACTGTACTAGGCCTAGTGGGCCTCATTGTTGGACCCTGTATTTTTTTCCTTAAAAAAAAATTATTTTAAGTTTTATAATCTAAACTATGGGTTGATGCTTTGTTTCCCATATTACAAGTATAAATAAATATATGGGTTAAAAAAAAAAAAAATGATTATTACATTATTTACATTTGTTATATTTTTATGAATCATAACTTAATTAGGGGAGCTTTTCGAAATCGCGTAAAGTTAAGGGGGGTCTCTGTAAATATTCCCCCGCAAACGCAAGAAGAGGAACGCAACTAGGGTTTGGGTTTTAGGGTTTGTAGAGGAGGAGGAGGAAACGAGAGAGAGAGAGAGAGAGAGAGAGAGAGAGGAGGAAGAAGAAGACGATGGTGGTGAGGATTCGTCTGTCGCGATTGGGATGCAGTAACAGGCCGTTCTATAGAGTGATGGCCGCCGACAGCCGCTCGCCCAGGGACGGGAAGCACCTGGAGATCTTGGGCTACTACAACCCCTTACCAGGTCCTCATCTTTAACCCATCTCAAGATCCCAAACCCAATCCATTCCAATCCAATTTGTGAGTGTTCATTTCCACCCAGATTCCTCTTTACCAAGTTAATGTCCTATCACTCTATCCAAATTTCAATCTTGGACACTGGTACCCATCTCCCCTTTTCCCCATTTTTATGCCTATTTACCTTCTTTATGATTCTGATTCATTGGGTTAGGTTTTTAATCACTAATTTTTGATACTACCCATCTCCCCCTTTTTTCCCCATTTTATGCCTAATTAGCCTCTTCTTTTTTCATTGGGTTAGGTCTTTTTGATACTACATTCTCATATCTCTCTTTTTCTCTTCTCAAAATCCAATCTTGGAGGCTACCCATCTCCCCCTTCTCTCATTTTATGCTCATTCACTCCCAGTTTTCAGCTTCCAATTAATTTGGTTTGCTTTGCGATGTACAGGGCAGGATGGTGGTAAGAGGATGGGGCTTAATTTTGACCGGATCAAGTAAGCTTCCCAAACCCTAGTTTCAAGATCGTGGTTAATAGGATTGCAATGTTATTTCTTTTTTATGTAATTTGTTCCAATCTTAATTTCTCCTTAACAGTTGTTTAATTCACTCTTTTTATGCTCATGTCTTTGATTCTGTAGTTCTTGTCAGGGAGATGTTAATTTGTGTAGTCTAGTTCGAATATGCTATTTTATGCAACAACTTGTTGCGTACGAATTTTAAATTTATATGACAAGCACATCACGCGAGACGGGGATCACTGCCGTCCAAAATCAGTTCGCCAGCTCGAATTTTGACGTAAGGGGAACGGCGGTGATCTATTTCTTTTGGTTATAGATGTGCGAGCGTACTGAGTGATATCATAATCTTTTCACAGGTCAAATGCGTCTTTGATGCCTCTTTGTTGTCTCCATGATGTGTCTGATGATATATTTGTATAAAAGCTCACTAAATTTATATAAAAAGAATGATTAGGGCTGGGGTGATTGTAGTGACTCTTTTGTGCATTGTACCGTAGTTAAAACCTTTTTTTCTGTCCTTCCATGTTTTATGAACCTGGATTGCTTGAAGAACTTGAGGTGCATGAATTTAGTACTTGTCATGCTTTGCATATTGATGCCCCATTTGGTACCCGGTATTGGATTTGATAGAATTGAACGAGAGAGCGATCGTCGGGGAGGGAGGATTTACTGTGTTTTGTCTCGGGTGTACAGCTAGGAAACCATTTCAGTCTGTCAGTTTCGATGGAATTAGAATATGAGCATAATTTGCGTATATTGAACTCCGTTTCTGGACAGATTGTTAGCAAGTAAGTTGTTGAAAGATTTCGTTTCCTTATATACTCATGTTCTTGCGATTTAGAATAATTCGAGGTTGATAAGTGTAAACGCAAGTTAGCGGGCGGACATGACCAACCCATCTTATGTAATTTAGTTTAGATATTTATGGTTTATGAGCTTACATTAATCTCAAATTACTTTGGGATACTAATATATCATCTACTTACTATTCATCCATACACACCCCTCCGAGATCTGCATTTTCATGCACGTCGTTCAAAATTTCAGAAATACTGTTTTCTGAAATACGGCTAACTTTGTGAGAAGCTGCAATTTCAAGGTGTCCACATGAAAATCGTGATTTTACAACGGTAGATATGTAAAGAGATAATTTTGCAGGATGTATGCATGCGAAAGAATTCTACGAAAGTAAAGTGAATATCCAGCTCTAAAAATGCTCCATTTATTATTGTCTGACCATTTTAACTTTGTTCGAGAGGTCGCCATCTACCATTTCTATTGTGTGACACATTCTATATAGCTTAATTTTAGCCAAAAAAAACTTATTTGAATTCCTAGTTAAAAAGCTTTGTTTCTTCCATTATGTTCATTGCAGAATCCGCATACTTTGTTTCTTCCATTTTCTTCATTTCAAAATCCTCAGTTCTTTGGTCCAATGGATGATATTAGCACCTATTTCTATCTCATTATACGAGAGATTTACAGCATGCTACTTTCTATGAACTGTAGTTGGACTTTAGAAATCCTTTTTTTCCCCTTACTTTTTCCTCTCTTTTTTTTTTTGTTGGGATCACGGATTGTTATTGTCGAATTTAGAAAAAATGATATCATCTAAAAGAAACATTATCTATTGTTTTCTAACTTTTGACTAAAATCAGTTTCTGCTGCGGAGTTGTCTTCTACAGTCAAAAAATATATATCATAAATGGATTCGGATCTTATCTGATCTGTAGTTTAGTCGAAGATTATCGATCTCGTAAATTCTTACTGATACCCTCTCAATCTGCCTTTCGGTGCAGGTATTGGCTGTCAGTGGGCGCACAGCCGTCGGAGCCCGTTCAGCGGATCCTGTTCCGGGCCGGGCTTCTCCCGCCACCACCTATGCTCGCGATGACTCGTAAAGGTGGGCCCCGCGTTACCCGGCCTATCGATCCGATGACCGGTCGATACTTGACCCCCGATAACACTAAATCCTCAGATGAACCCAAGAGCGCCGGAGAAGAAAGCGAAGCAAACTAACAAGTAGGGGCCATTACGCCGAGAAATTATCGCGCACATGTGTTCCGTCTCGCCATCCTCGGACCGATCAGCTGATGTAGCGGACCAGGTCCAGGCAATAATTTCTCTATAAAGCACGTGCTTTCGCCTTTTGCTTTAAATCTGTGAAAGAATTTATCCTACAGTATGACTACTGTGTTGCCATATGAGGAATATGCTAAAGTCCATGATGCATGATTTCTGGTGCACTTTTTGTGATCTGCACTTTTTCTCTAGGGATTGTGACTGATAAATGGATCACATTACACTATTCCTTTCTTGTTAACTGTCCATGCAACTATGTACTTTTCCCTTTTTAGGGAGTTGATAGCTTTTGCTATATGTTATGCAATTTGCAAATATCTTATCATTTCTTGGCAAAGTAATTGAGAGGCTAAGCTTTATTCGATCCGATCGAAAGAGCTCTGCGATCGGATTTTAAAGGGAGATGTCAAAGCTAGGAATAGTTTAATCATACCCTTGTAGGATAAGAATTTGATGCTTTCCCCCCACCCCCCCCAAATCCTGCAGTTTAGAGATTTAGTTATGCATTGTTTGCCCCTTAAAACTTTCCTCATAGTGTGAACTAGTTCAGTGGCTTTACCAGAAGAGGGTGGCTCATCCACTGTTATTTGCAATTTGCTGATTGGTTTTGGTTTGTATCTTATGTTGGTGCAATGTAAAACTGTAGTTTTGCTGTGAGAGGTATGTTTTTAACTATCTTAATTCCTTCTAATATAACACAAGGTATTACTTTATTGTTAGGCCACCCAATGGATGAAAAATACTAAACCCACATCCCTCTGCATGTGCCCAAGGACCTCTTAAAGCAAAGCAATCTCAGGAGAAAAAGCCTTCAAACACTCTCCCTCCTCTTCCCCTTCCATCTCTTCAAAACACCTACCAATCTCTCCAAGTTTAAAGCTTCCCCCAACCTCCCTCCCAATGCTTCCCCCTTTCCCCCTCCTCTCACCACCACCACCAACATTACCATTCCAATTCATTCAATGGAAACAGAAACCTCCTATTCCATGCTCTTCTCCTTTGTTTCAATATTTGTCCTTATGTTCCAACTCTCAATGTGCTCTACTTCCTTCACTGTATCCAACAATTGCCCTCAGACCATTTGGCCCGGGACTTTGGCCGGGGCGGGGACACCGCAGTTGCCGACAACCGGGTTCAGGCTCGACTACGGCCAAACCGTGCAAATACCCGCCCCGCCAGGATGGTCGGGCCGAATTTGGGCTCGGACCGGATGTGAATTCGACAGCGACGGGGCAGGCATTTGCCAGACGGGGGATTGTGGAGGACGAATGGAGTGCGGCGGCACTGGGTCCCTCCCTCCGACCACACTGTTTGAGATCACTCTCGGGAAGGGCACCGACGAGGACTACTACGATGTGAGCCTCGTCGATGGGTACAATCTACCGGTCGTCGCCATCCCGAGGGTACAACATGGCAGGTGCAATGCAACTGGGTGCATTACAGATCTCAACCGCGGTAATAATCTCCCTACGATTCGGGGCGGGGCGAGACAGCCGCTCTCGCAACTCGCCTTTACGAAAGTGTTACTAAATCGAAGCTTCATATCCCCTCAACACACTCTCTCAGGTTGCCCGAGGGAGCTGCAGGTGGAGTGCGGGGACGGGGTGGTGGCGTGCAAGAGCGCGTGCGAGGCATTCGGTCTCGACCAGTACTGCTGCAGCGGGGAGTTTGCGAACCCGAGCACGTGCAAGCCGTCCTTCTACTCGTCGATCTTCAAAACCGCGTGCCCGCGAGCCTACAGCTATGCTTTTGATGATGGAACCAGCACCTTCACTTGCAAGGCCTTTGACTACACCATTGTCTTCTGTCCTCCAGCCAGTGGGTATATCTGCTTCCTCTGAAACTGACAACTATTTGTAGAAGCTTCTTATTGTTTCGAATCGAGACCACTCAAACTTTTCAAAACCTGCAAGTAACACTCATCAAGATCTATGCAGGGTGAAGAGATCAGATGATACATCGGTCGGTCAACCGATCGTCGACGGCCGCGATCGCAGTAGAGATCAACCATTGGAGATGGCCTCATCTTCAAGCAAAAGATCCTTCCACAAATTGCTGCTTCTTCTAGGCTTGCTAAACATGATAATTATTAATTAATTACCTCTAATAAACACAGGAGGAGAGGAATTATGAGCTAGTTATGTATGAGATGATTAAAAAGATAGGCTCATTCATAAGCTTTTAGAAGGGGAAAAGAAAAGAGAAAAACTCTAGTGCATGAATCAAAATGTAATGTGGTCACAATTCTTTGTGAGTATCTTGATCTAGAATGTGTAAGATTAAATACTATTAAAAAGATATTTTATTTAGATTAAATTCAAATACATTGTTAGAGTAAAATTATTATATCAACATTTTAAAATATCAAATATTTAACAAATATACAGAATTACTATAAAAAATTATTAAAAAAAAAATCTAAAAACACGTTACATATTAAAAAAATTGACAAAAACAGTTTTGGATTGCGGATACTCCGTACTCGAATTCGAGTATTAATATGGTTTTTCGGATTTTGAATATTCTGAATCTGAATCCAAGTTCGATGAAAAAATATTGAATACGAATTTGAATCAAGAAAGCGATTTCTAACTCAATATTCGAATCCAAACTCGAATTATAATTCAAATCAAAATTCAAATAAAATATCGTAAGATCCAAATCGGATAAAAAAAAAAAAAAAAAAAAACCTTAGCTTCATAATAATCTTTATATATGGGGCAATTACTCTTACAAATTTTTCTATTTTCAGATTTATTCCTCTTAGAAGGCTAATATTAAAACTACCTTACTACCCTTCTTCCGTTATCTATATAAAATTATCATTTTGCCCTTTTAAATATACCCTAAACTCTAAACTCTAAAATTCTAAAAAATTCTAAACCTTCAAATTCTAAATCATAAATCCTAAACCCGAGCAAAATAGGTATATCTGATAGTTGAATATATCTGATAGTTTTCAACTCCGATTATTATTTAACTCTAGTTTAATTCTAATTAACTTAATAAAAGGAAATAGTAGGAATATTTTTAATAACGATAGAATATATGAGGGGTATATTGAAAAGAAAAAAAAAAAATTAAATCAGATATTTTTTTTTGATTTTAGGGTACACAGGTAATTACAATAATATATATATATATATATATATATATATATATATATATATATATATATGTATATATATATATATTAGTATTGCGTGGGTTCTGAATTAGGGCATGCACGTCACGCTGTTATTCCGCATCGCATCTCCTTTTCCTCACTTTTTCCTTTTCGTCACTTTTTCTTCGATCGTCGGGCCTGCAGCCATCCGCCGTCTGCCGTCGTTCTCGCCGACGTCAGTCCGCCGTCGTCGTTTTCGCCGACGTCCGTCTGCCGTCGTCGTTCTCGCCGACGTCCGTCTGCCGACCTTCTCGCCGACGTCCGTCTCTCTGCAGTCTGCACCGTAGCCGTCCGCCGTCCGCCGTCCGCAGCAGACATGGACGTCTTGAGGATCGTATACGCCTGGAGAAGGTATACAACTATTCATCTCTTTTGCTTTTCAGTTACAATAGATGATTCGAATTTAGTAGTAGTGTTTTTTTTTTTTTTTTTTTTTTTTTTTTCAATTAATGTGCTTTAGCAATTTGTTTTAGGATTTGAAAATCATGAAAAATCTCATAATTTAATTTAGATAACAAATTTTACTTTTAGATGAAAATTGAGTTATTTTTTAGAATAAAAAAAAAAATAGTACTCTTGAATAGTTGGATAGAAGCAAGTAATTAAAGTTTTAAAATAATAATATTTAAAAATAATTTAATCATAAATATTAATTAGGATATTAATTAATTATTAATTAATTATCCATGAGTCCTGTTAATTAATAAATTAACTAATGTGATGAATTAAAAAATTAATTTATTAAATTAATAGGTTACTAAATTAAATTTTAATTAGTTAATCAATGTAAATTTAAATAATTAAATATTAAATATTTATTATAGTAATAATAATAAATAAAGTGGTTAATTATTTTTCTATTTAATTAGTAGATTAAATTAGTAGAGGTATAAAGTGAAGGAATTGTTAGTCCTCTTTGCATTGCTGTCGATTATAATTGCCGCTAAATCCTCCATATTTTTACTAACAAATATAAATATAAATGTTGCTGTAGATAAATTACAATTGT
Organism: Tillandsia fasciculata; assembly: GCA_029168755.2. Lineage (NCBI taxonomy): Eukaryota > Viridiplantae > Streptophyta > Magnoliopsida > Poales > Bromeliaceae > Tillandsia > Tillandsia fasciculata. Next base: position 395,547 of record CM054933.1, on the reverse strand, counting down.
CAAAAATTATATATCAAAGGGCTAATGAAATATAAATTATTACTACTATTTTGATAATAGTCAAAATGCCTCATCCATATGATCAAAGCTTGTTTATAAAATTTATGAAAAATTTTGCTTCGTTTTCAAATACAACCTTAACAACCAAAAATTCTATTACGAATTATGTTCTAAATTGCACTAAATTCCTATAATCTAACCCAAAAAAGGAATCCCAGTAAACTTCCAAATGCAGTAAAATTTCCTTAACCTATAAGGAGGACCTGCAAAACAAAAATGCAACAGCAAGATCACAAGCAAGTTTAATGCATCAAGAGCTAAGTAGAATCTTAATTAAAAATCAAGTAGAGAAAATCCTAATTTACTACATTTTGCATTAAGAGCTAAGTAGAATGTTACAAGCAAGTTATATTTATGCATCAAATAGTGAATTTTTTATGCACCAAATAAAATAGCCTTACTCTTGTATAGCTACTAGTCCACAAGATTTTGCTTGGTGTAGTAATTCCACACCTCTATGTAAGTCAACCAAGAAAGAAATCATATGTGAAATTGCGCTAAACTTTGAGCAGTTACTATGTTAAACACTCCCAATGAAAAATAGAAAAAGAAAAACTTAGAGCAGCATTTATTGTAAAAGCAAGCCAACTAGAAACCAACCAACCAACCAAAAAATACGATCGAGTGTTGCAAAACTTATGTTAGGCAATGTAAAAAGTGCAAACCTGAGGGGAATTATCAACAACGACAACACGAGTCAGTCACAACCAAGAATTGATAGGTCCTTTTACGTAGTTGCGCTCCACAAAGACGTAGGATTCGGTAAGGACGACAACGAGCGTACATAGTGTGCTCTCTGAGGTTAAAGTGCACTAGTGCCTCTGCCGATGAAACGTGGTAATACAATAGAACCATCAAATAGAAATTAAGAGTGAGGTAAAGAGCAAAATTGTGAAGCAGATCATAATTGTGCAATAAAGAGGTTGTGAAGAATCGGAGAATTCAGATCTCAATCATAAATTTCATCATAATGCCCTGGATAGTTGTTAGTAAATTAGTAAATCTTTAGGCAGATAGGAACAGCATGAACAGGACGACGCATGTTGTTTATTTTTTGAAACAAAAAATACTGTTTCAGTTATACAAAGTAGATTATACTTTACAGCACATATACACAATGCAAAAGCCTACATAACATATCCAGCCTAGTTGTGCCATTCTATGTCTAATAACACACGAACACGCACACGCACACACACAACAACAACAAGAGTCTGTATTTATTGTATGTTTTCAAAGGAGCTCAGAAGCACATGCACACACACAACAACAACAAGAGTCTGTATTTATTGTATGTTTTCAAAGGAGCTCAGAAATTAATACTGCATCCTAGTTGTGTTAGAGGTGCTGGTTAATGCCTGTAGAAGGTCTTTATGTATGTAGCATTTTTACCATATGTACTTCTCTGGACGCCTTGAGGGTCGTATTCAGCTGGAGAAGGTATATATCTATCTATCTCTTTTGCTGTATATATATATATATATATATATCTATACCTATACAAATTTGTTTCAGTTGCAATAGATATAATTAGGATCGCTATTAAACAGAACATAACGGAGACGGAAACCAAACCTGTTGAATTATTTGAGCTTGAATTGATTGATTAGGATTTAGTAATTCTTTTTCTTTTTCAATTTTTTTTTTAATATTATTACTGGTACGGTTAATGTGTGTGTGTTTTTGAGATTAATTTATTTCTATAAAAAAGAATAGAGCCATCATCGGATTTTCCAGGGTTTTTGGGGATGCGGGATTCAATATCGAAGCTTGATTTCACGAAAACTTTTGTTGAATTGTTGTTAGTTTTGATAGAAATTGGTTGGTCTACAATTTTTTATGCACTGATATGTTTAATTCCTTTATGTAGGAAAATTGCTAAGCGGCCGATACTTGAAGAATCATTGCAAAAAAAATTGAAACTGTACGAGGAGATTAAAAAGGAGGATGGAAAAGGTGGAGATATAGGGGAAAAGAATAAGCAGGAGAAGGATCTAATGTATTTTGAGGATTTTGATTATTCATCCGGAGAAGATCTTGATTACGTCTGGCCAGATGGTACACGCAGAAGGACCCTCGAAGAATGGACTAAATATTATAAGCAAATTGAGGAGAGTGAGGTAATTTAATACTTATCCACATCCTTTTGAGAATCAAAAGTTCAAAAATCTTTTTTCCATACTAATTGTTAATTTGTGTCGTATAGGGATTTGACGTTGATCCAATTCCAGGCACATGCGAGCATGGCCTTACAGGGTTAGCAGATCTTAATTGTGTAACCCTCATCGAAAGTTCCAAAGCAGCTATTGAACATTTTAACAATGAGAATGTATGTTTAAAGTGTTTTATTTATTCTCTTTTCTCTTTTTTTTTTTTTTTTTTTCTATCTTTTTTTTCCTTTTTTTTTTTTTTTTTGTTACAATTACTCTTAGAATTTCCTTTTTAATACAGAATACAAGTTATGAGTTTGTGAAGATAGAGAGAGCGACTTGTATCCTTGCAGCGGGATGTGAGTTTCGCATCACTTTTCAAGCAGTTGATGGTGATGCCGAACCTAAAACGTTCCAAGCTCTATTGTTTTATTGGATTGATGGTAGTATTACTGTTAATTTTTGCAGGCTTAAGTCCACTGCAAGTTCGTAAAAGGTATATTTCTAATTATTTGTTTTTATACTTTTGAGTCATAAACTCAGAATTATGTGTAGCTAGTATTTAACTAGCTGAAGCATTTCTTATTTAATTTGACAAGCTTAATTATAGTCTAAGCTTGAAAACTACGTAACATATAATATGTTGCATGAAATGAGAATGATCTTTCTTATGTTACAAGTAGTAGTGGTACTTTTAAAGTTTGGTGTCTCTATCTTATCATTATTGTTGCTAAATTTTGTTTTATAAAAAAAAATTAGCTACTACAATCAACAGTATATTCATTAAAATGGGTAACTTTTAGAACTAGTAAATTAGGAATTCAGGTTAGGTATTTGAATTGGTAGGTCTCTCAATATCTTTTACTTGTTTGTTTGCATGAGATTCATCATGAGTAGATGCTAAGTATTAATTATTGTACATTTTGTTTGGTGTTCTAATAGAATGTTGTATAGCATATATGTTCTAATTAATAGAATGTTGTATAGCATATATGTTCTAATTAATAGAATAGAATTAATGTTGCTGGGATCTTCTTCTAAAATCATTTACAAGTCAATGTTCTCTCATTTGTTTTGTAGGTTGAGTTGATATACTGAATTCACACTGGACCTTCACCAGTCAACTGTTGTTACTTGGTTATGCATCTTGGAAATCTTGCATTCTATTCTCTGCTCTAGTTTTGTTTTTCAATCTGAATATGAATAAAGGTTTAGATTTATTAGATGGTATGGTAATGGAAACTGTTGCAGCTGTCAATCCTTTATAGGGGAAATTGATTTGATTTGGCTGCCAATCTTTAGTTGATTTTTGGCAATTGCAAGAGATCTACTTTGTCTGGGTGGTCAAATGGCACTATGGTTTTCATGTCATGTCTACTTTGTCCTCCAAATATGTCAATTAAAAGAGATTTCCTATAGTGGAATGGGGGAACTGTTGTCTAATTTATTTATTTATGGCCCGCTGGAAGCCCTCTCCCTTCATCACTTATCTCTCTCTCTCAAACAACCAAAGTTACATGTCCTTGTTTTTCATTTTTCAATTCCACTTCTCATTGTTAAAACTTTAGCGTAACGGGTCGGGTCGGGTCGTGGCCCGGCACGAGTATTGTAGCACTCTAGCCTTGCATATTAACCATGTTAACCGTACACTTTTTATTTATTTATTTTTATTTTTTTAACAGAGTAGTTCCAAAAATTATTGTTAGGACTTGTTAACAGCAACTACAGCTTGATCAATACAAAATGGCTTGCTTACTTCATTTGTCACCATTATGATGTTCATCTTGTGCTTTTCCTATCTCATCGTGTCATTTCTTAACTTCTGTAGCTAATTATTCCAAATCCAACAATCTAATCTAATCGTCGGATTCTTCAAATTGGAGGTATGACTTTATTTACGAATAGCTCAAGCATTAACCAAGCATGCTCCTCCACGAGCCTGACTGTCCGGTGTCGCACCTTACGTCGAACCCCTCGTCAAACTCCGCGAGTTCCGAACAAACAATCCCCGGACAAACTATCCTCGAGAGTGCTACTTAACCGAATGTCCCTTTGCCTCCGAAGCAAGCATACAGGACAACCGAATGTCCCTTTGCCTCCAAAGCAAGCATATAGGACAATACAAGTTCTCACAACTTAGTCCATCCGAATGGGCCCGAGCGAGCTGCCCTTGCGCGTTCCACTCGTCTGCTTAACCGAGCGATCTGTCCCATGCATCTCGCCCGTCCGTCCGCGCTCCTCAATTTCCACTACGGGATCCATAATCGAGTCGGGCCTGTCCCGTTCCGCTGGCCACCTAGTTTCGTCATCGCTCCCGAATTCGGTCCAAGGTCCGCTTCCCGAATACCCCACACTACTTGTTCCCGCGTGTGTTCCCTTCGTAAGGGTTTGCCAACCTAGTGACATTCTTCCCGCGTCACCAACCCCCTGGCACCTCCATTGCACGACCATGTTCGGCCGCCAACACCCTCGGCCCCGCATCCAAGGTTTGCTTGACGGATGTCGCCCACAATCGAATCGGCCTCGCTCCGCTTCGCTAGCCATTCGGCACCTCCATTGGACGGCCATGCCCGGCCCCCAACACTCTCGGTCCTCTCTATGGCTCACGTTACGAAAACCAACATCGATTGTCTCCTCCTACTTCGTGGGCCTCGCGCCGCACGAATCCCCGCTCGACAACGTTGCCTTTGCGAGCCTTGTCCATTACGGCGGACCGACCGTTCCTTCGCCTCGCAAACTTCGTAGGCCTCGCACCTCACGAATCCCCGGTCGGCACATACATGCCTTCGCAAGCCTTGTCCATTGTGGCGGACCACAAGACTGTCCCTCATCCGCTCGTTCGCTCCACTACAGAGATCCGAAACGGCATAAGATAGTGCAAGCGAACCCAGAGGCAAAGCCTCTTGGCTTACCCCGCTTCGTAATGCCGTCGACCTCGTGTCTTTGGCATTACCCTAAGCCCGTGTGCTCATCGACCATCAAATCCCGCTCACACGAACCTAGGTTTGGCGACTCCGCTCGCCAAGGGATGACCTATGTCCTATAGGCCAACGGGGGAGTCGGGGCCACTTCACAAGTGTCCAACCCCTCATCTATATAACCCACGAGGCATCCACCCCTTTGGCACCCCGGGGTACAAAGGTGCTTACTGAGGGGTACGTTTTGAAACCCCGCATGCGGCACCATTTTCCTTGTCATGGCATGGGCCATTGCTAGGGAATTGCCTCCGTTGGTTCACCCACGGCTCAACCCTGACGGATTGTTCCAACTTCGCAATCTCGTAACTCTGTCAACCTAAATGCCTACCAAATGTCCTCCAAAAGTGGCCCCCAAAGATGTCACGGTCGAATCGACACGTGACAGGGCGAGTACTTTAAATTATAAATATTTTGGATAATACCTATAGTTTTTTTTAGAAAAAATGGAATGCTCCTTTTTTTTTTTTTTTTTTTTTTTTTTACTTATCCGTTTCTAAAATTCTAATGTTATTTTTTTTATAATATTATTTTTTTCATTATTATTTATTATATATTAATAAATATTTTAAATAATAAATTAAATTTTATTTTTTAAAAATAATAAATACTTGTGTAGTAAGCCGCGCATAGATAATAGAAGAAAAATATATTAATGAAATATATTTTTACAAAAAGTTTTAAATAAATATAATTTTTTTATCAAATTAATAATAAATTAATTTAAATATATAATTAAAAGGGGATTGGTGAGGGTGAAAGAAAGAAAAAGGTATGAGATAATTAAAGAGTACATTGATTATAGGGTTGGTTTCATCTTCGTTGAATTGAGAAAAGATGAGAGAAAAAATTATGAGATTTCATAAAAAAATAAAAATAAATTTTTTTTTTTTGACACCTGACGAAAAATATTAAAGATTTATATATTTGTATAGTTATTATTTGTGTTTAAAAAGTATAATAAAAGAAAGAGAACAAAATAAAAATACTTTATAACCCGTTTATCCGTCTATCCATTGGCGTGCGAGGATAATTATTATACAAATATTTACGGATAAATTCTATCGGTCCCTAATGGCAGGTTTGGTGTTCTAGACATAACAATATTTATTCAATTGAAAGACAATTTAGAAACTAATTCAAACGAATAAGATAAAAAATTTTAGAAATGCAAAATAAGATTGGACTTTGAAAAGTCATCTTCTAAAAATTTTTATATAATATATTATCTAGTTCTAAAAAAAATCAATAATACATAGAATAATATTATCTATTCTATAATTATGTAATATTCAAAATTTATGATTTTAAGCGTGGATGCATTTTTTTTTGTTAGATTTTAGTAGTGGATATCTCAATAGTATTTCTGAATAGATAAGTAATTAAATCATATATTTGTAATTACTTTAAATTTCTTTGAGTTAACAGTAAATCATGTATTTATAATTGCTTCAAAATTTTTAATTAAGTAATTTAGTTGATACAATAAAATAGCTCAATTAATTAATTTTCTTAAGTTAAATAGTTTGTTTAATTCTTTATAATTTTTTATGTTTGGAGAATAGGAGATATCCATATATCTTAGTATTATACATTATTTTTTCTATATATTTTTTAATAAAATTGTAATAAAATAAAAATAGCTTACTTTTTATTTTGTATCATTTCTGATTTTTTATTTTATTTTATTTTATAATTTTTTATATAATTTGATATTTTTATTATGATTGGTTAACGTACAATACATGTAAATTATATATGAAATAATAATTTTTTAGAAGATAAGAGTCTATAGATAGATACCATACAAATTTCATGAATATTATATATATATATATATATATATATATATATATATATATATATATATATATATATATATATTTATTATTATAAAGTCATGACAAAGTACTGCAGAGTAAAAAATAGGTTAGGTTTTATTATGTATTATTTTTTAAAATATAATTTTTATATGATTAGATATTTTGGTGGATTGTTTTTTTTTTTTTTTATTCTTATCATAATTGATTAGCTTGCAATGCATCTAAACAATGAAAAAAAAAAGATTTTTTTAAAAAATAAAAAAATTTGTTTAATTTTTTATTTCTCACTAATAAATAATTAATTTCATAAAATTTTTAAAAAATAAGTAATTCCATCATTTACTTTCATAATCTTCATGTTGAATTTTTCTATATGAAGAAAAATTAAAAATACTAAAAATGTCAAAGAATATATTAGATGAATAATTTAGTTAAGTATAATTAATTGATCACTAAAGTAGAAATACAAATACCATCAAATATCATGTTATATCAATGCAAATATCATGCTGTACCAATGCAAATATCGTTTTTATTATAGCTGTGATTTCTTATAATAGTAGGGTGGATTTTTTCTACGAGATTATTCTCTTTTGGCAGTGTCATAGCCAACATGGTAGTGATTTCATTTTGTATTAATTACAAATAATTTAATGTGCTAAAAATAAGTAAAAGTTATATGAAATTTATTTAAATTATAGTTAGTTTTGATCTCAACTAATAATTAAAATTTTTAATTTTTTAAATATTCTAATTCTGTTATATTACTTTTCAATTATTTTACCTCGTTGATATCCTATTTTATAAAGATAAAGTTTAAATATACATAATTTTCATATATATATATATATATATATATATATATATATATATATATATATATATATATATATATATATATTGATTATTAAATAATTCATCATAAATAATACTTATCATATACACGAATCATAACTTAGTGAGTATATTTGCTTGCCATTATTCTTATATGTTTGTATATGTTTGTTATGTATATATATGTTTGTTATATATATATATATATATGTTTGTTATATATAAATATATATGTCTGACAGGAATTAATTGATTTACGACAAATGGGAAGAGTTCGATATGAAGTTGAAAATCAAAACATATGCCGTAAGAATATCTATTAATTACATATTAATACAATAATTATTATTTTACTAACTAATTTATTTTTTATTTAATAAATTATTTGAAGAATGCTGTTATGCCTTTTCGTCCACCACCCTAGTGGAAGCCGAATATGCAATCCAATATGATCAACTGGTTGAATTATCTAAACAAGAATTGGTAAATTGCGTTCATGCAATGTATCCATCTTCTGGTATACAGAATATGAATAGTGTTGGATGCATGCGGTTTACTCATAATAAATGTTTGGAGTATATTAAATCACATGGCATTGCGCTGGAAGATGATAATCTATATATGTTGGACGAAGAGAAAACTGTCAAATTAATGATGACGTAAGTTAAATTATATTTTAAAATTTATTTAGTATTAATATATTTATTAATTTGTTTATAATAATAATTATTTTTATTTTTATTTTTATTTTGCAGAAAATAAGGGTAAAGATTCAAGATTTTCAAAAAAATTTGGAAACCTACGGTGAGGAAAAAATAGAAGAAATTTTAAGAACGCGTCCTATTGCTGCTTGTATAAAGGCGTTTGACAGTTTTATAAATCTACCGAAAGATGTTAGTATTTATAATATTTAAATTATAATATTTAATTTTAAATAATAATTTATTTATTTACTTTTTATATTAGGTTTTATACTTGGGGCCTCAAATTGGAGAAAAAGATGGAGGATTTCACTCGGTCTCTGTTATTGGATTTGGAATTGAAAACGGTGTGAAGTACTACCTAATAAAAAATTCTTGGGGTAGTAATTGGGGTACATATGGCTATGCGAAGGTGAAGCGCGACCTTTTGAGTCGCACGTCTATTGCTATAGGTGTCTATACTGTTTAATTTTTTTTTTATAATATATAAATTTTAATGTTTTATAGAAACCATCTACTATTATTATTATTATTATTATTATTATTATTATTATTATATAGAATTTAGCTTCCATGTAAAAGTATCAAGTTATTATATATGTCTATTGCTATAGGTGTCTATACTGTTTAATTTTGTTTTTTTAATAATATATAAATTTTAATGTTTTATAGAAACCATCTATTATTATTATTATTATTATTATTATTATTATAATATATAAAATAATAATACAGATTACAAGTTATGAGTTTGTGAAGATAGAGAAATCAACCGTCCCTAGTGCAAGTGGCAAAGGGCTTGGTGGTTGATACTCGAGACCCGAGTTCGAAGCCTAGTTGCTTCACATTTCCAACTAAGTTTATTTCAAAAATAAACGAAGCAGTAGCATGCTACCTTTCTCTCAAAAAAAAGTTTGTGAAGATAGAGAGAGCGACTTGTATCCTTGCAGCGGGATGTGAGTATCGCATCACTTTTCAAGCAGTTGATGGTGATGCCGAACCTAAAACGTTCCAAGCTCTATTGTTTTATTGGATTGATGGTAGTATTACTGTTAATTTTTGCAGGCTTAAGTCCACTGCAAGTTCGTAAAAGGTATATTTCTAATTATTTGTTTTTATACTTTTGAGTCATAAACTCAGAATTATGTGTAGCTAGTATTTAACTAGCTGAAGCATTCTTATTTAATTTGACAAGCTTATTATAGTCTAAGCTTGAAAACTACGTAACATATATATGTTGCATGAAATGAGATGATCTTTCTTATGTTACAAGTAGTAGTGGTACTTTTAAAGTTTGGTGTCCTCTATCTTATCATATTGTTGCTAAATTTTGTTTTATAAAAAAAAATTAGCTACTACAATCAACAGTATATTCATTAAAATGGGTAACTTTTAGAACTAGTAAATTAGGAATTCAGGTAAGGTATTTATTTGAATTGGTAGGTCTCTCAATATCTTTTACTTGTTTGTTTGCATGAGATTCATCATGAGTAGATGCGCTAAGTATTAATTATTGTACATTAATTTTGTTTGGTGTTCTAATTAATAGAATGTTGTATAGCATATATGTTCTAATTAATAGAATGTTGTATAGCATATATGTTCTAATTAATAGAATAGAATGTTGCTGGGATCTTCTTCTAAAATCATTTACAAGTCAATGTTCTCTCATTTGTTTTGTAGGTTGAGTTGATAAACTGAATTCACACTGGACCTTCACCAGTCAACTGTGTTACTTGGTTATGCATCTTGAAAATCTTGCATTCTATTCTCTGCTCTAGTTTTGTTTTTCAATCTGAATATGAATAAAGGTTTAGATTTATTAGATGGTATGGTAATGGAAACTGTTGCAGCTGTCAATCCTTTATAGGGGAAATTGATTTGATTTGGCACTCTCTCTCTCAAACAACCAAAGTTACATGTCCTTGTTTTTCATTTTTCAATTCCACTTCTCATTGTTAAAACTTTAGCGTAATGGGTCGGGTCGGGTCGTGGCCCGGCACGAGTATTGTAGCACTCTAGCCTTGCATATTAACCATGTTAACCGTACACTTTTTATTTATTTATTTTTATTTTTTTAACACGCCATATTGAGTAGTTCCAAAAATTATTGTTAGGACTTGTTAACAGCAACTACAGCTTGATCAATACAAAATGGCTTGCTTACTTCATTTGTCACCATTATGATGTTTCATCTTGTGCATTTCCTATCTCATCGTGTCATTTCTTAATTCTGTAGCTAATTATTCCAAATCCAACAATCTAATCTAATCGTCGGATTCTTCAAATTGGAGGTATGACTTTATTTACGAATAGCTCAAGCATTAACCAAGCATGCTCCTCCACGAGCCTGACTGTCCGGTGCCGCGCCTTACGTCGAACCCCTCGTCAAACTCCGCGAGTTCCGAACAAACAATCCCCGGACAAACTATCCTCGAGAGTGCTACTTAACCGAATGTCCCTTTGCCTCCGAAGCAAGCATACAGGACAACCGAATGTCCCTTTGCCTCCAAAGTGTCCTTGTTTTTCATTTTTCAATTCCACTTCTCATTGTTAAAACTTTAGCGTAATGGGTCGGGTCGGGTCGTGGCCCGGCACGAGTATTGTAGCACTCTAGCCTTTGACTATTAACATGTTAACCGTACACTTTTTATTAATTTATTTTTATTTTTTTAACACGCCATATTGAGTAGTTCCAAAAATTATTGTTAGGACTTGTTAACAGCAACTACAGCTTGATCAATACAAAATGGCTTGCTTACTTCATTTGTCACCATTATGATGTTCATCTTGTGCTTTCTATCTCATCGTGTCATTTCTAACTTCTGTAGCTAATTATTCCAAACCCAACAATCTAATCTAATCGTCGGATTCTTCAAATTGGAGGTATGACTTTATTTACGAATAGCTCACGCATTAACCAAGCATGCTCCTCCACCAGCCTGACTGTCCGTGCCTGGCGGCCTTACGTCGAACCCCTCGTCAAACCTCCGCGAGTTCCGAACAAAGCAATCCCCGGACCAACTATCCTCGAGAGTGCTACTTAAACCGAATGTCCCTTTGCCTCCGAAGCAAGCATACGGACACCGAATGTCCCTTTGCCTCCAAAGCAAGCATATAGGCCAATACAAGTTCTCACAACTTAGTCCATCCGAATGGGCCTCCGAGCTGCCCTTGCGCGTTCCACTCGTCTGCTTAACCGAGCGATCTGTCCCATGCATCTCGCCCGTCCGTCAGCCCAGTGCCTTGCCAAGGCGCCCCGCGCTCCTCAATTTCCACTACGGGATCCATAATCGAGTCGGGCCTGTCCCGTTCCGCCGGCCACCTAGTTCCGTCATCGCTCCCGAATTCGGTCCAAGGTCCGCTTCCCGAATACCCCACACTACTTGTTCCCGCGTGTGTTCCCTTCGTAAGGGTTTGCCAACCTAGTGACATTCTTCCCGCGTCACCAACCCCCTGGCACCTCCATTGCACGACCATGTTCGGCCGCCAACACCCTCGTCCCCGCATCCAAGGTTTGCTTGACGGATGTCGCCCACAATCGAATCGGCCTCGCTCCGCTTCGCTAGCCATTCGGCACCTCCATTGGACGGCCATGCCCGGCCCCCAACACTCTCGGTCCTCTCTATGGCTTCCTTTACGAAAACCAACATCGATTGTCTCCTCCTACTTCGTGGCCTCGCGCCGCACGAATCCCCGCTCGACAACGGTGCCTTTGCCGTCCTTGTCCATTACGGCGGACGACCCAGTTCCTTCGCCTCGCAAACTTCGTAGGCCTCGCACCTCACGAAATCCCCGGTCGGCACATACATGCCTTCGCAAGAAGCCTTGTCCATTGCGGCGGACCACAAGACTGTCCCTCATCCGCTCGTACTCGCTCCACTACAGAGATCCGAAACGGCATAAGATAGTGCAAGCGAACCCAGAGGCAAAGCCTCTTGGCTTACCCCGCTTCGAATGCCGTCGACCTCGTGTCTTTGGCATTACCCTAAGCCCGTGTGCTCATCGACCATCGAAATCCCGCTCACACGAACCTAGATTTGGCGACTCCGCTCGCCAAGGGATGACCTATGTCCTAAGGCCAACGGGGGAGTCGGGGCCTCTCACAAGTGTCCAAACCCCTCATCTATATAACCCACGAGGCATCCACCCCTTTGGCACCCCGGGGTACAAAGGTGCTCGCTGAGGGGTACGTTTTGAAACCCCGCATGCGGCACCATTTTCCTTGTCATGGCATGGGCCATTGCTAGGGAATTGCCGTCCGTTGGTTCACACCACGGCTCAACCCTGACTGATTGTTCCAACTTCGCAATCTCGTAACTCTGTCAACCCAAATGCCTACCAATCCTCCAAAGTGGCCCCCAAGATGTCACGGTCCGAATCGACACGTGACAGGGCGAGTACTCTTTAAATTATAAATATTTTTGGATAATACCTATAGTTTTTTTAGAAAAATGGAATGCTCTTTTTTTTATTTTTTTTTTTGTTTTTTTTTTTACTTATCCGTTTCTAAATTCTAAATGTTATTTTTTTTATAATATTATTTTTTTCATTAGTATTTATTATATATTACTAAATATTTTAATATAATTAATTTTATTTTTTTAAAAATATATAAATACTTGTGTAGTAGCCGCGCATAGATAATAGAAAAAAATATTTAAGAAATTATATTTTTTAACAAAAAGTTTTAAATAAATAAATTTTTTTATCAAATTAATAATACATTAATTTAAATATATAATCAAAAGGGGATTGGTGAGGGTGAAAGAAAGAAAAGAGTATGAGATAATTAAAGAGTACATTGATTTATGAGGTTGGTTTCATCTTCGTTGAATTGAGAAAAGATGGGGGAAAAAATTATGAGAATTTCATAAAAAAATAAAAATAAAATTTTTTTTTTTGACACCTGACAAAAATATTAAGAAATTATAACATTTGTATAGTTATATTTATTTGTGTTTAAAAAGTATATATAAAGAAAGAGAAGAAATAAAAACTTTATAACCCGTGTTATCCGTCTATCCATTGGCGTGCGAGGATAATTATTATACAAATATTTACGGATAAATTCTATCGGTCCTAATGGCAGGTTTGGGGTTCTAGACATAACAATATTTATTCAATTGAAAGGACAATTTAGAAACTAATTCAAACGAATAAGATAAAAAATTTTAGAAATGCAAAATAAGATTGGACTTTGAAAGTCATCTCTAAAAATTTTTATATAATATAATTATCTAGTTCTAAAAAAATCAATAATACATAGAATAATATTATCTATTCTATAATTATGTAATATTCAAAATTTTATGATTTTTAAGCGTGGATGCATTTTTTTTTTGTTAGATTTTAGTAGTGGATATCTCAATAGTATTTCTGAATAGATTATTAATTAAATCATATATTTGTAATTACTTTAAATTTCTTTGAGTTAACAGTAAATCATGTATTTAACATGCTTCAAAATTTTTAAATTAAATAATTTAGTTGATACAAAATAAAAGCTCAATTAATTAATTTTCTTAAGTTAAATAGTTTGTGTTAATTCTTTATAATTTTTTATGTTTGAGAATAGGAGATATCCATATATCTTAGTATTATACATGATTTTTTCTGATTATTTTTTAATAAAATTGTATAAAAAAAAAATAGCTTACTTTTTATTTGTTATCATTTCTGATTTTTATTTTATTTATGTTATAATTTTTATATAATTTGATATTTTATTTATGATTGGTTAACGTACAATACATGTAAATTATATATGAAAAATAATTTTTTAGAAGATAAGAGTCTATAGATATGATACATACACAATTTCATGAATCATTATAATATAATATATATATATATATATCTAATATATATATATATATATATATATATATTATATATTTTATTATATAAAAAGTCTGACAAAGTACTGCAGAGTAAAAAATAGGTTAGGTTTTATTATGTATTATTTTTTTAAAATATAATTTTTATATGATAGATATTTTGGTGGATTGTTTTTTTTTTTTTTTTTTATTCTTATCATAATTGAGTTAGCTTGCAATCATCTAAACAATGAAAAAAAAAAAAGATTTTTTAAAAAAGATAAAAAAATTTGTTTAATTTTTTTATTTCTCACTAATAAATAATTAATTGCATAAAATTTTAAAAAAATAATTAATTCATCATTTACTTTCATAATCTTCATGTTGAATTTTTTCTATATGAAAAAAATTAAAAATACTAAAAATGTCAAAGAATATATTAGATGAATGAATTTAGTTAAGTATAATTAATTGATCACTAAAGTATAAATACAAATATCCATCAAATATCATGTTTATAATGCAAATATCATGTTGTACCAATGCAAATATCATGCTGTACCAATGCAAATATCGTTTTTATTATGCGTGATTTCTTATAATAGTAGGGTGGATTTTTTCTACGAGATTATTCTCTTTTGGCAGTGTCATAGCCAACATGGTAGTGATGTCATTTTGTATTAATTACAAATAATTTAATGTGCTAAAAATAATAAAAGTTATATGAAATTTATTTAAATTATAGTTAGTTTTGATCTCAACTAATAATTAAAATTTTTAATTTTTTAAATATTCTAATTCTGTTATATTACTTTTCAATTAT
>CM054933.1:352500-380262 GCA_029168755.2 Tillandsia fasciculata | reverse complement strand
TATAAAATAAAATAAAATAAAAAATCATAAATGATAACAAAATAAAAAAGTAAAGCTCATGATCTATAGTATTATTCATATTACAATTTTATTAAAAAATATATAGAAAAAATAATGTATAATACTAAGATATATGGATATCTCCTATTCTCCCAACATAAAAAATTATAAAGAATTAAACAAACTATTTAACTTAAGAAAATTAATTAATTGAGCTATTTTATTGTATCAACTAAAGTACTTAATTAAAAATTTTGAAGCAATTATAAATACATGATTTACTGTTAACTCAAAGAAATTTAAAGTAATTACAAATATATGATTTACTTATCTATTCAGAAATACTATTGCCCATAATCGAGATATCCAGTACTAAAATCTAACAAAAAAATGCATCCACGCTTAAAATCATAAATTTTGAATATTACATAATTATAGAATAGATAATATTATTCTATGTATTATTGATTTTTTTTAGAACTAGATAATATATTATATAAAAATTTTTAGAAGATGACTTTTCAAAGTCCAATCTTATTTTGCATTTCTAAAATTTTTTATCTTATTCGTTTGAATTAGTTTCTAAATTGTCTTTCAATTGAATAAATATTGTTATGTCTAGAACCCCAAACCTGCAGTTAGGGACCGATAGAATTTATCCGTAAATATTTGTATAATAATTATCCTCGCACGCGAATGGATTGACGGATAAACGGGTTATAAAGTATTTTTATTTTGTTCTCTTTCTTTTATTATACTTTTTAAACACAAATAATAACTATACAAATATATAAATCTTTAATATTTTTCGTGAGGTGTATCAAAATTTTTTTTTTTTTTAATGAAATCTCATAATTTTTTCTCTTTTTCTTTCTTTCACCCTCACCAATCCCCTATCCCCTTTTGAACCTAATCTCTCTTTAAATGGAATCATCTTTTTACATTTCGTCCTCATCAATTCTCTTTTGAACTGAATCTTTCTTTCAAACCGAACCATCTATTTAGGTTTCGTCCTCACCAATTTCCTTTTGAAGTGAATCTCTCTTATAAACTGAATCTTTTGATTATATATTTAAATTAATTTATTATTAATTTGATTAAAAAAAATTATAATTATTTAAAACTTTTTATAAAAATATATCTCATTAATATATTTTTTTTTTATTATCAATGCGCGGCTTACTACACTAGTATTTATTATTTAAAATATAATAATATATAATAAATAATAATGAAAAAAATAACATTAGAATTTTAGAAACGGATAAAAATAAAAAAAAAAAGTACTCGCCCATTTTGGGTAGAATTTCTCGATTCACAATTCTCATATGATTTTAATGGTTTTAATGTTAAACAACTGGTGGAATACTTTTAAAACAACTGGTGGAATACTTTTAAAACCGATTTGATTAGATTTTTAGTTGAATTCTAAGTTAGATTAAGATTAATATTTAAATCTATTAGAGATAAATTTATTAAGATTTAAATATTAATTAAAATAAAAATTTATTTAAATTAGAATTTAAATAGCTTTTGATGTAAGTTATAAATATAGCATAAATTTTATTATTTTGGTAGTAGTCAAAAAATATGATAAGCTGGCGGTGTCAGAATTTAACCACACCTATGTGACATGAAAGAGGTGCGGGCTAGAGCTTAGTCACACCAACCTATATGGCATGGCAAGTGAAGTAAGCAAGCCATTTTGTATTGATAAGCTGAAGTTGCTGTTAAGTCCTAACAATAATTTTTGGAACTACTCAATCAATATGGCGTGTTAAAAAATAATAATAATAATAATAATAATATTGTACGGTTAACATGGTTAATATGCAAGGCTAGAGTGCTACACCGGGCCACGATCCGACCCGACCCGTTACCCTAAAGTTTTAACAATGAGAAGTGGAATTGAAAAAATGAAAAACAAGGACATGTAACTTTGGATGTTTGAGAGAGAGAGAGATTAGTAGTGATGAAGGGAGAGAAGAGAGAGGGGTTCCAGTGGGCCATAAATAAATAAATTAGACAACAATTCCCCCATTCCACTATAGGAAATCTCTTTTAATTGACATATTTGGAGGACAAAGTAGACATGACATGAAAACCATATATAGTGCCATTTGACCACCCAGACAAAGTAGATCACTTGCAATTGCCAAATTAAAATCAACTAAAGATTGGCAGCCAAATCAAATCAAATCAATTTCCCCTATAAAGAAAGGATTGACAGCTGCATGCAACAGTTTCCATTACCATACCATCTAATAAATCTAAACCTTTATTCATATTCAGATTGAAAAACAAAACTAGAGCAGAGAATAATAGAATGCAAGATTTCCAAGATGCATAACCAAGTAACAACAGTTGACTGGTGAAGAAGGTCCAGTGTGAATTCAGTATATCAACTCAACCTACAAAACAAATGAGAGAACATTGAGAAGATCCCAGCAACATTCTATTATTAATTAGAACATATATGCTATACAACATTCTATTAATTAGAACACCAAACAAAATTAATGTACAATAATTAATACTTAGCGCATCTACTCATGATGAATCTCATGCAAACAAACAAGTAAAAGATATTGAGAGACCTACCAATTCAAATACCTAACCTGAATTCCTAATTTACTAGTTCTAAAAGTTACCCATTTTAATGAATATACTGTTGATTGTAGTAGCTAATTTTTTTTATAAAACAAAATTTAGCAACAATAATGATAAGATAGAGACACCAAACTTTAAAAGTACCACTACTACTTGTAACATAAGAAAGATCATTCTCATTTCATGCAACATATTATATGTTACGTAGTTTTCGAGTTTAGACTATAATTAAGCTTGTCAAATTAAATAAGAAATGCTTCAGCTAAGTTAAATACTAGCTACATACACATAATTCTGAGTTTATGACTCAAAAGTATAAAAACAAATAATTAGAAATATACCTTTTACGAACTTGCAGTGGACTTAAGCCTGCAAAAATTAACAGTAATACTATGATCAATCCAATAAAACAATAGAGCTTGGAACGTTTTAGGTTCGGCATCACCATCAACTGCTTGAAAAGTGATGCGATACTCATATCCCGCTGCAAGGATACAAGTCGCTCTCTCTATCTTCACAAACTCATAACTTGTATTCTGCATTAAAAAGGAAATTCTAAGAGTAATTGTAACAAAAAAAAGGAAAAAAAAAAAAAAAAGAAAAAAGAGAATAAATAAAACACTATAAACATACATTCTCATTGTTAAAATGTTCAATAGCTGCTTTGGAACTTTCGATGAGGGATACACAATTCAAATCTTGTAACCCTGTAAGGCCATGCTCGCATGTGCCTGGAATTGGATCAACGTCAAATCCCTATACGACACAAATTAACAATTAGTATGGAAAAAAGATTTTTGAACTTTTGATTCTCAAAAGGATGTGGATAAGTATTAAATTACCTCACTCTCCTCAATTTGCTTATAATATTTAGTCCATTCTTCGAGGGTCCTTCTGCGTGTACCATCTGGCCAGACGTAATCAAGATCTTCTCCGGATGAATAATCAAAATCCTCAAAATACATTAGATCCTTCTCCTGCTTATTCTTTTCCCCTATATCTCCACCTTTTCCATCCTCCTTTTTAATCTCCTCGTACAGTTTCAATTTTTTTTGCAATGATTCTTCAAGTATCGGCCGCTTAGCAATTTTCCTACATAAAGGAATTAAACATATCAGTGCATAAAAAATTGTAGACCAACCAATTTCTATCAAAACTAACAACAATTCAACAAAAGTTTTCGTGAAATCAAGCTTCGATATTGAATCCCGCATCCCCAAAAACCTGGAAAATCCGATGATGGCTCTATTCTTTTTTATAGAAATAAATTAATCTCAAAAACACACACACATTAACCGTACCAGTAATAATATTAAAAAAAAAAATTGAAAAAGAAAAAGAATTACTAAATCCTAATCAATCAATTCAAGCTCAAATAATTCAACAGGTTTGGTTTCCGATTCTGTTATGTTCTGTTTAATAGCGATCCTAATTATATCTATTGCAACTGAAACAAATTTGTATAGGTATAGATATATATATAGCAGCAGCAGCAAAAGAGATAGATATATACCTTCTCCAGCTGAATACGACCCTCAAGGCGTCCAGAGAAGTACATATGGTAAACATGCTACATAAAGAACCTCTAACACAACTAGGATGCAGTATTTCTGAGCTCCTTTGAAAACATACAATAAATACAGACTCTTGTTGTTGTGTGTGTGCGTGTGCGTGCGTTATTTGACATAGAATGGCACAACTAGGCTGGATATGTTATGTAGGCTTTTGCATTGTGTATATGTGCTGTAAAGTATAATCTACTTTGTATAACTGAAACAGTATTTTTTGTTTCAAAAAATAAACAACATGCGTCGTCCTGTTCATGCTGTTCCTATCTGCCTAAAGATTTACTAATTTACTAACAACTATCCAGGGCATTATGATGAAATTTATGATTGAGATCTGAATTCTCCGATTCTTCACAACCTCTTTATTGCACAATTATGATCTTCTTCGCAATTTTGTTCTTTACCTCACTCTTAATTTCTATTTGATGGTTCTATTGTATTACCACGTTTCATCAGCAGAGGCACTAGTGCACTTTAACCTCAGAGAGCACACTATGTACGCTCGTTGTCGTCCTTACCGAATCCTACGTCTTTGTGGAGCGCAACTACTTAAAAGGACCTATCAATTCTTGGTTGTGACTGACTCAGTGTTATCGTTGTTGATAATTCCCCTCAGGTTTGCACTTTTTACCTCGATTTTTTGGTTGGTTGGTTTCTACTTGGCTTGCTTTTACAATAAATGCTGCTCTAAGTTTTTCTTTTTCTATTTTTCATTGGGAGTGTTTAACATAGTAACTGCTCAAAGTTTAGCGCAATTTCACATATGATTTCTTGGTTGACATACATAGAGGTGTGGAATTACTACACCAAGCAATCTTGTGGACTAGTAGCTATACAAGAGTAAGGCTATTTGATGCATAAAAAATTCACTATTTGATGCATAAATATAACTTGCTTGTAACATTCTACTTAGCTCTTAATGCAAAATGTAGTAAATTAGCATTCTACTTAGCTCTTGTTGCATTAAACTTGCTTGTGATCTTGCTGTTGCATTTTTGTTTTGCAGGTCCTCCTTATAGGTTAAGGAAACACTCGAGTGCTCAAGATTTAAATTTTACTGCATTTGGAAGTTTACTGGGATTCTTTTTTTGGGTTAGATTATAGGAATTTAGTGCAATTTAGAACATAATTCGTAATAGAATTTTTGGTTGTTAAGGTTGTATTTGAAAGCGAAGCAATATTTTTCATAAATTTTATAAACAAGCTTTGATCATAAATGCATTTTTGGCATTTTGACTATTATCAAAATAGTAGTAATAATTTATATTTCATTAGCCCTTTGATCTATAATTTTTGACAATTGTAATTTATCTACAGTAACATTTATATTTATATTTGTTGGTAAAAATATGGAGGATTTAGCGGCAATTATAATCGACAGCAATGCAAAGAGGACCAACAATTCCTTCACTTTATACCTCTACTAATTTAATCTACTAATTAAATAGAAAAATAATTAACCACTTTATTTATTATTACTATAATAAATATTTAATATTTAATTATTTAATGTGTTTATGCAATAATTAATATTTACATTTACATTGATTAACTAATTAATATTTTGACCAATATAACTAATGAAATAGTTAACTAATTAAAATTTAATTTAATAACCTATTAATTTATTAAATTAATTTTTTAATTCATCACATTAGTTAATTTATTAATTAACAGGACTCATGGATAATTAATTAATAATTAATTAATATCCTAATTGATATTTATGATTAAATTATTTTTAAATATTATTATTTTAAAACTTTAATTACTTGTTTCTATCCAACTATTCAAGAGTACTATTTTTTTTTATTCTAAAAAATAACTCAATTTTCATCTAAAAGTAAAATTTGTTATCTAAATTAAATTATGAGATTTTTCATGATTTTCAAATCCTAAAACAAATTGCTAAAGCACATTAATTGCAAAAAAAAAAAACTAGTAAATTCGAATCATCTATTGTAACTGAAAAGCAAAAGAGATGAATAGTTGTATACCTTCTCCAGGTGTATACGATCCTCAAGACGTCCATGTCTGCTGCGGACGGCGGACGGCTACGGTGCAGACTGCAGAGAGACGGACGTCGGCGAGAACGACGACGGCAGACGGACGTCGGCGAGAACGACGACGGCAGACGGCGGATGGCTGCAGGCCCGACGACCGAAGAAAAAGTGAGGAAAAGGAGATGCGATGCGGAATAACAGCGTGACGTGATGCCCTAATTCAGAACCCACAGTACTAATATATATATATATATATATATATATATATATATATATATATATATATATATATATATATATTATATTTCCGGTTAGAATAGATAGCACCAATTAGTTGGTGCTATCAAGTTTTCAGCCGTTGGATAAAAATATATTCGGTTGGGATTATAGTTATCCCCTAAGATTTTTACTATTCAACCAACCACCTAGTAAACCCTAAGGGACCACTATAATCCCAACCGCATATTTTTTCATCCAACGGCTAAAAACTTAATAGCACCATGACTTGGTGCTATCGATAGTATTTAGCCTAATTATATATATATATTTATATATATATATATATAATATATATAGAGCTAAATTACAAAAAAAAAATTTATAATATCTGCTTTTCACTTTGCTCCCCTGTCTTTTAAAAGCCTACATTTTGCTCCCTCATAATTACCAAAATATGCATTTACCCCTGCCGTCACCATTCCGTAATTGAACCGTCAATTTTTAAAAAAATATTATTTGATATACCCAAAATACCTTTAAAAAATAGCGAAAAATAAGCTAAAATCCATTCTCTCCAATATAAGGTAATGACATTTTCGTCAATTTACCTCCTCCGTTAACGCCGTTACCCCTAAAGACAATTTGGTAATTACGATGAGCCAAAATGTAGACTTTTAAAAGATATGAAGGTAAAATTAAAAAGTAAAATATTACAGAGAGATTTTCTGTAATTTAGCCATATATATAACTATATATATATATAAAGATTATTATGAAGCTAAGGTTTCCTTTTTTTTTTTTTTTTCTTTTTTTTTTCGATTTGGATCTTACGATATTTTATATGAATTTTGATTTGAATTGGAATTCGAGTTTGGATTCGAATATTGAGTTAGAAATCGTTTTTTGGATTTGAATTCAAATTCGGATTCAGTATTTTTCCTTCGAGTTTGAATTCGGATTCAGAATATTCGAAATCCAGAAAAGCATATTAGTATTTGAATTCGAATTCGGAGTATCCGAAATTCAAAGCTGTTTTTGCCGAATGCGACTTGCACTATTGTAGAAAATAATTATTTTTATTTTTATTTTGCAGAAAATAAGGGTAAAGATTCGAGATTTTCAAAAAAATTTGGAAATCTACGGTGAGAAAAAAATAGAAGAAATTTTAAGAACGCGTCCTGTTGCTGCTTGTAAAAAGGCGTTTAAAAGTTTTATACGTCTACCGAAAGATGTTAGTATTTATAATATTTAAATTATAATATTTAATTTTAAATAATAATTTATTTATTTATTTTTTATATTAGGTTTTATACTTGGGGCCTCAAATTGGAGACGAAGATTGTGGATTTCACTCGATCTCTGTTATTGGATTTGGAATTGAAAACGGTGTGAAGTACTACCTAATAAAAAATTCTTGGGGTAGTAATTGGGGTACATATGGTTATGCGAAGGTGAAGCGCGACCTTTTGCTATAGGTGTCTATACTGTTTATTTTTTTTTTTATAATATATAAATTTTAAGATTAATTGGATACATGTCCCTTCAAATATATCGAATTACAAATATATTCCTACAAAATTCAACTTTTCATATTTATTCCTTCAGAAATCCAACGTTCTTCAAATATGCCCCTCTGGTTAATCCTCATTTGGAATCGGTTTATTTTTTAACAGATTCGATGTGAAATGACTTTTTTACCCCCTTATAAATATATCCCTCCAAAAGCAATACCATCATACTTGTTACAAAAATGCCCCTCTCCAAAAAAAATCATAAAATTTTATCATCAAAATAATCCTTTTTTTTTTTTTTTTTTTAAGGTATAATATGAAAAGGGTAAATATGTAAATTCAATTTTTAATCTAACCAAGGTTAAGCATTTAACCTAGGATTAAATCAATTTTTTTAACAGAGATGGACGGTAGGGACATATTTGAATAACGATAAATTTTTGAAGGGATAAATATGAAAAGTTGAATTTTGCAGGAATTAATATATTTGTAATTCGACATATTTGGAGGGACATGTATGTAATTAACCCTAAATTTTAATATTTTATAGAAACCATCTATTATTATTATTATATATATAGAATTTAGCTTCCATGTAAAAGTATCAAGTTATTATATATGTCTATTGCTATAGGTGTCTATACTGTTAAATTTTTTTTTTTTATAATATATAAATTTTAATGTTTTATAGAAACCATCTATTATTATTATTATTATTATTATTATTATTATATATAAAATTTAGCTCTCATATTTGTAAAAGTATCAAGTTATATATATATATATATATATATATATATATTTATATATATATATATATATTAGATATATATTAAATTCTTGATTAAATAAAAATAGTTTAAATTTTCTTCAATAAAAAATATTTATTAATTTTTTTAAAAAAATATATAAAATTTTAAAATATTAAAAATTAAAATACTTATTTATAAAAATAATATATTAGTGAAAAAGTTATACATTTAAAAAAAAATATTTATAAAAATAATATAATATAATTTTTTTAAATTTTTTTTAAAATATTAAATATTTTTTTTGTAAAACAAAATATCCTCAGAGCCCCAACCCAACCCGCAAAGACGTTGGGAGTTGAGGTGTAGCCCGGCCTAAGCTCGTTCTGCTAGCACCCGACCTGTTTTGCAACCTTAGCTGCAGACCTCCTAACTTCCAATATATATATATACTAGTTTAATACCCGCGCTTCACTGCGGAAACTACAATCTAATTAAGTATTAGACATTAAACATTCACTAATAAAGTATTAGACATTAAACATTATATATTACATATTATATAATAATATTATACGGGTATTAAACATAATATAGTATATAGAAAAATGTATTAAGTATTACATATTAAACAATATAGAAATATACAACTATATCAATAAAATTACAACAACACCCTTCTTTTATATATCACTTTTTACTAAATTAAGAACATAAAAATCATAATTATTTGAATATATGGAACTTATTTAAATATTTCTAAATTTAGGGGATTCATATTTTTATTTGTGTCTGGTACGGTTGTACTCAATTTAAAATTTCGGAATAAATATAAAATTTACAAAATTGTATTTTAGTCCTTTTGAATTAAATTTTTTTTTTGGAAATAAAAAGGGGAGGAGGTGGGCTGTAAAATCTCACGTTTTAAGGTACTAAAAAATTCCACAAAATTTTTCTATAATAAAATAAATATAAAATTTCACAATTTCGTCTCATTCGATCGAACTGACCTATGAGATAAATGTATACGATAAGGATTAATTTTGAATAGGTTATCACATCAAGTAACCTAGGGACAACGTATGATGGCAAATCTGCTAGAATTTTTCAAAATTTGGTAAAAATTTGAAAAAGGCAATATCACATCACATATCACATCAAATTACTAAATCATATAAAATAACTATGATAGTAGAAATATCACATCATATATAAAAATAAAGAAAGCAGGAATTATATTATTTATATATAGTGATCTCATAATATCTGTTGAAAACTGCACAGAATCTATGATCACATCAAATCACTAAGTCATATAGACAATCAATGATAATAGAAATATCACATCAAGTAACCTAGAGACAAAGTATGATAGCAAATCTGCTAAAATTTTTCAAAGTTGTTAGAAATATAAAAAAAAAGGCAATATCACATCACACATCACATCAAATCACTAAGTCATATAGAGTAGCTATGATAGTAAAAATATCATTAAGTCAAATAAAATATTTTAATAATAATTAGGATAGTGAATCCATTAGAGTGTAAGGTAATCTTAAATTTATAGTAGAAATATCACATCACATAAAAAAAAAAAAAAGAAATTATATTATTTATATATAGTAATCTCATAATATTTTTTTTTGAAAATTGCACACAATCTATGGTGACATCAAATCACTAAGTCATATAGACAACCAATCACATATAACATCAAATCATAATCACACATCACATCAAATCACTAAGACACATAGAGTAGTTATGATAGTGAAAATATCACATGACATCCAAAATAAAAGAAAGCAGAAATTATATTATTTATATATCTCATAATATTTTTGGGAAACTCCATATTAAATGAAATCAAATATTTTAATAATAAGTAGGATAGTGAATCCATCAGAATGTGACATAATTTTAAATTTATAGTAGAAATATCACATCAATAAAAAAAAAAGAGAAATTATATTATTTATATATAGTAATCTCATAATGTTTTTTTTGGGAACTGCACATGTTGACATCAAATCACTAAGTCATATAGACAACCAATTACATATCACATCAAATCACAATAACATATCACATCAAAGCAAATACTAATCTCATCGTATTTTTTGAAAACTCTACATCAAATCAAATCAAATATTTTAATAGCAATTATAATAGTGAATCCATTAGAATTCTCTTATAATCTCACAAAATAAAAAGCAGGAATTATATTATCATATATATATATATATATATATATATATATATATATATATATATATATATATATATATATATATATATATATAAATATAATTTATATATAGTAATCTCATAATATTTTTTTTGAAAACTGCACACAATCTATGATGACATCAAATCACTAATTAATATAGACAACCAATCACATATCACATCAAATCACAATCACACATCACATCAAATCTGAGTCAATCTCTCTAAAATATCCAGATCAAATCAGTAAGTATAATGATAGTAGAAATATCACATCAACCTAGGGACAAACAACAGGTATGATAGTAGACATCAAATCACTAAGTCATATAGAGTAGCTATGATAGTGAAAATATCACATCACATAAAAAAAAGAATAAAATAATCTGATAAAGTTTTTTGGAAACTGCACACAATCTATGGTGAAATCAAATCACTAAGTCATATCGAATCACTAAGGCATATAGAGTAGCTATCATAATGGAAATATCACATGACATCAAAAAAAGAAAAGCAAAAATTATATTATTTATATATAATAATCTCATAATATTTTTTAGAAACTGCACATCAAATTAAATCAAATATTTTAATACTAATTATGATAGTAAATCCATTAGAATCTAACATAATCTCAAATTTACATATAGTAATCTCATCATATTTTTTGAAAACTCTACATCAAATCAAATCAAATATTTTAATAGCAATTATAATTGCGAATCCATTAGAATCTGATATAATCTCACAACATAAAAAGCAGCAATTATATTATCATAAAACTCCACATCAAATCAAATTAAATATTTTATTTTATTATTATTTTCTAGTAATTATGATAGTGAATCCATGAGAATGTGAGACAATCTCTCTAAAATATGATTTGATGTGGAGTAGATGCATTCAAACTGTTATGATTGCAAAATCTGATGATAGTAGAAATATTACATGAAATAATCTAGGAACAAACAACAGGTATGATTGCAATCAAATCAAATATTTTATAATCATTTTATAGTAATTATGATAGAAAACAAAGGCCTAATTATATATGATAAATAACATATGATATATATTTATAGTAATATTAGAGATAAGAGATATAATGTTAAAAACTCTCTTTCAAACTGTTAATATTTTTTTAGAAAATATCACATGAAATTAAATCAAATTATTCGTTTATTTTTCTTTATATTTTATGGGAACATCACTTTAAATAAAATAAAATATTTATAGTAATTTTCTCATAGAGCAAAATAAAAGAGTAATTATATATCATATGATATATTTATATATATGTATACTAATGGAAATTAAACATATGAGGAACAATTACATGTAATAAGTTATATATATATATATATATATATATATATATATATATATATATATATATATATATATATATATATATATATATATATAAAAGAAATTAATTTGTAGATTTTTACATATTTTCTAAAATTATCAAATTGAGTGCCTGAATTAAAATTTTAACCTCAAAGTGTACTTTGAATTATACAGTTGAAATACAATAATATATTTAATAAAACAAAGTACAAATTTCAATTTTCATTAAAAATCTGAGATCCTACTCTATTTTTCATGAATTAATAGTAAATAATTTTGTTCGTATTTTTATACCAAACTATATTTATAATTAAGCAGAATTTTTCAAAAGTGATGTCAAACTTAAAGTCAACTTTAAATTCAAATTAAAATATAAATTCAACATCAAATTTCAATATTAAATTACATAATCCATCACAATTAGAATTTAAATTTAAAAACAACTATAAATTCAAATTAAAATATAAATTCAACATCAAATTTCAATATTAACTTACATAATCCATCACATTTAGAATTTAAATTTAAAAATATTAGTATGATATATTTCTTATATATAATATTTTTTGTCGAAAATCTTAACTGAAATTTTAATATAACAATTATAAAAAAAAATTGATTTAAAATTTTCTATATTCACTTTTTTTTATTACTATAGATATATGATGTATTCTAAATTACTCTAAATTAAAATTTTCATTTTATCAATTTTCATGAATTATTACTATAGATATATCATGTACTCTAAATTATATATAGTAATTTTTACTATATTATATATAGTAATTTTTTTACTATATAGTTGATTAAAATTTTCAATGTTCATGAAAAATTAAAGAACGTGTAATTTCATTAATATGATGTTTTCAATATATGAGGATTCCCTAAAGATGTTCACCAGATTTTGTGACAGATTATTATCTTTGTAGATTAGCTATCATTAATATGATGTTCCCAAGATATGAGGATTCCCTAAAGATTTTCATATGATGTTCCCAAGATATGAGGATTCCCTAAAGATTTTCATATGATGTTCTCAAGATATGAGGATTCCCTAGCTATCGTTTGGTTCGGGTACAAAGGGGGATATCCCCCCTTTGTACCCAAACACTATTGAACAAAGGGGAAATTATTAGGTACAGTAGTTCCAGTACAAACAGAATAAGCTGGAATAACAGTTCTTATCCATTATTTTATAAATTTTTTTTTTACCAAATTACCCCTCCTCCCCTCCTTTCTCTTTTTCCAATACACTCTCATCATCACAAATCCCTCTCTCTCCCCTCTCTCTCTCTTCTTCCCAATACACTCATCATCACAAATTTCTCTCTCCTCTCTTTTTTTTTCTTCTTCCCAATACACTCTCATCATCACAAATCCCTCTCTCTCCTCTCTTTTTTTAATTTAATTGGATATTAAATTAAATATTATTTTCAAAATTTTAGAAATTTTATTTTGATTTTGATTTTATCATAATTTTTGTAAGACTTTAAATTTTGAAATTTTATATTCAAAATTTTAACTTTAATTTAAACAAATAAAATGTTAAATTAAATATTATTTTCATAAAATATAATTTGAAATTTAATTTTGATTTTGATTTTATTTTTAATTTTGATTTTGATTTTAATTTTATCTTAATTTTTGTAAGGCTTTAATCCATTAATTAAAACGAAGAAAGTAAAAGTTATTATTTGAAAATTAAAAAATTTTATGTTTAAAATTTATAATTTAAAATTAATATGATATAATTTTAAATTTTAAAATTTAAATGTTGAAATTTTATATTTAAAATTTTAAATTTAATTTGAGAAAAAAAATATTAAATTAAATATTATTTTTAAAAAATATAATTTGATTTTGATTTTGATTTTATCTTAATTTTTTTAAAGCTTTAATTCATTAATTAAAACGAACTAATTAGATTTTAACAACTTATATCACATATTATATCTTGAGGGTAAAAAAGTAATTTACACAACTTAACCTCTTTATTCCTCTTATTCCTCATTATCATACCAAACACAAAATCTCTTATCCCTAGAACCATCCCAAACACTTTTTTACCCTTATTCCGTACTTTATACTTATACCTGGTACTACTAATTCTCACTAATCCCCGAACCAAACGATACCCTAAAGATTTTCACCAGATTTTGTGTCATGACTTTTCTTTTCTCTTTCTAACATTTTTATAAATAAAATATATTATAGTATATGAAATATATTATGAAAATTTTAATTAAGATTTTCAAATAAATAAAAGTAAATATTATAATAGTCAAATATCTTAATTATAAATAAGATTTAATAAATAAGATTTTATAATATTAACACATTACTCTGTAGGTTTTTCACAGATTTTCTAAAATTATAAAAAACCACATCAAATTATATATATATATATATATATATATATATATATATATATATATATATATATATATATATATAAGAAATTAATTTGTAGATTTTCACATATTTTCTAAAATTATCAAATTGAGAGCCTGAATTAAAAATTTAACCTCAAAGTGTACTTTAAATTATAAAGTTGAAATACAATAATATATTTAATAAAACAAAGTACAAATTTCAATTTTCATTAAAAGTTTAAGATCCTACTCTATTTTTCATGAATTAATAGTAAATAATTTTGTTCGTATTTTTATGACAAACTATATTTATAATTAAGCAGAATTTTTCAAAAGTGATGTCAAACTTAAAGCCAACTTTAAATTCAAATTAAAATATAAATTCAACATCAAATTTCAATATTAAATTACATAATCCATCACAATTAGAATTTAAATTTAAAAACAACTGTAAATTCAAATTAAAATATAAATTCAACATCAAATTTCAATATTAACTTACATAATCCATCACATTTAGAATTTAAATTTAAAAATATTAGTATGATATATTTCTTATATATAATATTTTTTGTCGAAAATCTTAACTGAAATTTTAATATAACAATTATCAAAAAAAATTGATTTAAAATTTTCTATATTCACTTTTTTTTATTACTATAGATATATGATGTATTCTAAATTACTCTAAATTAAAATTTTCATTTTATCAATTTTCATGAATTATTACTATAGATATACCATGTACTCTAAATTACTATAGAATATATATATATCATATATTATATAGAGTAATTATTTTACTATATAGTTCATTAAAAATTTCAATGTTCATGAAAAATTAAAGAACATGACATAAAATTTCAATGTTCATGAAAAATTAAAGAACATGACATGAAATTTAAATATAATGTATGAAAATTTTAAATAAATATATGAATTTTTAATAAAATAAAGTGTAAATTTCAACGTTCATGAAAAAATTTAAATCCTCATCTATTTAGCAAATTAATAGCAAATAATTTTTTTTTAAAAAATTTTGATTTGACTATACAACTTAAACTCAACTTTGAATTTGTATCTGACTTAGGTTCGTCTCCAACTTATTTATTTTTTTCCTTTTTTTATTAGGTTCAACTTAAACTCCATGCTTACGGTGAAGGAAACACATAGAGAGAAATAAATCACACAAAAAAAAGCAAAAAAATATTGTATTATGAAATTAAGAAATACCGAGAATCTCCACAGAGAGAGGATCCCAACAGCTAGCCACCCACAATCGGACCAACTCTCTTTAGTCTTTCATCAGGATCCAATTCCAGAACTTCATCCCTGCCGCTTCTTTGATACCCTGCACAGAAATTTTTAGGTTTTTTTTTTTTTTTTTTTTATTTATTTATTTGATATCTCACAGAGAATAATAATATTTTATTTCTAGATTTATTACTGTAATATTTTTTTAAAAAAATTAAGATTGTAGAATTTTTTTATAATTTTTCCTCTCCTGATGTCCCAAACGGCCCAATCCATCATCGGCGGCGGCGGCGGCGGCGGAGGAGGAGAAGGTGGAGCCAAGATATTGACGGCGGTGGCGGCGGAGCTCATGGTGATCGTGGTGATCGTCGCGTTCATCGTCTTCGTCTTCGTCTTCTTCCTCTACCTCCACTCTAAGCGCTGCCGCGGCGCAGCCCCACTCCTCTTAAGCGCCAGCTCCAGCCACAGCGCCGCCGCCGACGCCGCCGCCGCTCATCCGGGCGGTGGACTCTCCCCAGCCGCCGTGAAAACCCTACCTTGTCGACCCTTCCGGTCCTGCGACTCCATAATTTAACAAAATATTCTGTTAATTGACAGTATGTTTTGTCAAGAATGTTGCAAATGTAAGTAGTGGAATAAAAACTATTAAAATTAAGATACTAATTTAAAAAATGTTATAAGATAAGCAGCAAAAAAAAAAAAATTGTAGACATCATAACCCCAAAAAAAGGGTTTCTATTTCGAATTACCAACACTTCGGGATCATCAGGCCCGCGCCCCCATCCTCGGATACTGCATAGTTGGAGAGGAATGATTAATAGGTGTAGGTTTAGAGAGAGAGAGAGAGATACCTGAGCGTTCGGATTTGATTTGTTGCCATATGGACTCGGCGACGGCTCTGTTGATAATTGATCGGGTCGATCATATCCCGGGCCCGGCTCTGTTGATAATTGATCGGGTCGGATCAGGTCAGACACACACGGGGAGGAGAGAGAGAGACCGCCGCTCCGGCTGATGAACCGGAGCCCTCGGATCGCGCCGCGCGCCGTCCCCGGGCGATCCAGCCCCCGCGCCCGGGCCCGCGCCGCCATCGCCTAAGTGATCCTCGGATACTGCATAGTTGGAGAGGAATGATTATTAGGTGTAGGTTTAGAGAGAGAGAGAGAGAGATGATACCTGAGCGTTCGGATTTGATTTGTTGCCATATGGACTCGGCGACGGATGAGGTGGAGGTGGCGGTGTTGGGTTTAGGGTGCACGCAAGGTGTTCGATCATATCCCGGGCCCGGCTCTGTTGATAATTGATCGGGTCGGATCAGGTCAGACACCCACGGGGAGGAGGTTCGCCGCTTCTCAGGAAGACAAAGAGAGAGAGACCGCGGCTCCCGCAGATGAACCGGAGCCTTCTAATCAAATTATCAGGACATGCATGATGTGTAGAATTTTGCTTAGGGAACAAAAGTTAATCACCTGCATATTCAATGCAACCATCTGAGCTCCATGAATCCACCCAAGCACTGGATTGTAATTTGAGGAGGTAAAGCGCGAGGCTCGTGGGTAAATCCTCAACAAATTTCTCTGCGTAAACCTACAAAAAAATTTGTATATACTTTTAAAACAACCAAAACAAAAAAGAGTGCCTGCAGGTTAAGGCGCAGGCCAAAAGAAACAGAAAAAAGAGAAGGGAAAATAATACCTTACAATCTCAGTTCCGTGAGAAACTGTAGCCTTTATAAATACTTGCTCGCTTAAGCTAAGGCGCGTTTAAGCTAAGGCCTTGAGGTCAAGCGGGAGCGCGGCGGAGGAAGGTCGCGTGGTCCACCGCCGCGCGGGGGAGCACTCGGCGGAGGAGGAAGGTCGCGTGGCCCACGTTCATCAACCGCACCAGGCGCCCCGTCTCCGCCGGGCTCAACGCCTCCTCCCCGCCTCCGCCTCCACCTCCGTGGAGCTCCGGCGAGGGAGCGGCGGAGGAGCCGCGGCGGACGAAGGTCGCGTGCTCCACCGAGAAGTAGGGGGGGAACCGAGGAGTAGGCGAGGCGGGCGCAGGGGCGGGGGGGGCTGGGGGGGGGGAACCGAGGCGCCGGTTCGGAAGTGGCGCTTCGGGAACCGATGAAGACATACGGCGGGGAACCGAGGAGTCAGAGGGTTTGGAAGTAGGTCATAGGAACCGAGGAGTCACCAGTATGGCAAATGAAAATAAACCACGTCACCCAAAGCACAATATTACGACACGTCAGCCAAATGCATACAATTGTGACACGTCGGACCAAAGAAACCACCAAATATAGATTTGTATAGATATATATATATATATATATATATATATATATATAGAGGTTAAATTACAGAAAATCTTTCTGTAATATTCCACTTTTTTACTTTGCCTCCTGTCTTTTAAAAGCCTATATTTTGTCATCTCGTAATTATCGAAATATGCATTTACCCCCGCCGTCACCATTCCGTGAGTAAACCGTCAATTTATTTGATATACCCAAAATACCCTTCAAAAATATTATTTGATATACCCAAAATACCCTTCAAAAATGGCGGGAAATAAACTAAAACCCATTCTCTCTCCAATATAAGATAAGAGCATTTTCGTCAATTTACCTCCTCCGTTAACGTCGTTGCCCCCTAAAGACAATTCGGTAATTACGAGGGGGCAAAATGTAGGCTTTTAAAAGACAGGAAGGCAAAGTGAAAAAGCAGTATATTACAGAGAGATTTTCTATAATTTAAAAGAATAAATTTATTCATATTTGTAAATTTTTTACTATTAAATTTGTATTGAGATTTATATTTTTATAAAGTCAACTAAAAGAAAATAAATAAAAAATATAAATTTCAATACAAATTCAATAGTAAAATCTTTACAAATATAAATGTGCTTATACTTTTAAAAACATATAAGGTCTACTCTCTCTCTCTCTCTCTCTCTCTCTCTCTCTCTCTATATATATATATATATATATATATATATATATATATATATATATATATATAAAAGTATTTTTTATGACAAACACTAATAATTACATAATAATTAAATAATGAATACATAAAGAATATGTACTAATCACACCATTATGAAGAGCTTAGATTTGAAAAATGTTTATGTGGTATCAACTAGAATAATAATATCATGATTATAAAATGGTATTAATAATTATATTAGTACATTACAAGCTTGGCCAAAATATTTACAAGTTTGATCTTATGATTTTTTAGAAGTTGTTAGGGCCAAAAACTTATTTTCTTTTTTTATTATTTCTTATATATATATATATATATATATATATATATATGTAAACTCACCATTTTGAGAAAATGAAGCAGCCAAAATAGCAATGCCTAAATTAGCCACAATAAAGGATGGTATTGCAAAATTAACTGCATTGAAATGCTTTTTATCCAAATTATAATCAAATTGTCGTACTTCCAATTATCGAATTATAAACCAAAAAATCCAAATCTAGATTCAATAGTGCAAGTCGCATTCGGTATCTTCACAAACTCATATCTCGTATTCTGCATTAAAAAGAAAAATCCAAAAGTAATTCTAACAAAAAAAATTATATAAATAAAAAAAGAAAAAATAGAAAATAGAAAATAAAATAAATTAGACATTATAAACATACATTTTCACTGTTGAAATGTTCAATAGGTGCTTTTGCACATTTGATGAGATATTTGCAAATCAAGATCTTTCAACCCAATAAGGCCATGCTCACATGTGCCCGGATCCGTAAAGGACATATATTAATAATTAGTATGTAAAAAGATTTCAAAACTTTGATTCTCAAATGGATGTTAATAAGTATTAAATTATTATTTTTTTACATAAATAAATTTTAAAAGATAAATTAATCTCTAAAATACATATATGAACATTACAAATAATAATACAACAAAATTTGAAAAAGAAAATAAAATACTAAATCCTAATCAATTTTTTTTTTAAAGGATGTGTTTTTATTTTTTAAATCGCACATAATCAACCATTGGATTTGATCGAATCTCCATGTGCCACGTGGCAGAGGATCACATAGTTGGTTTAACGAATATCAAACGACCCGATTCGGCGGCGTCGTTCCTTTTCTAATCCGAGCACGGAAGGGGGAGAAAAGGAGGAGAGAGAAATTTAGGGTTTCCTTTACTTCCTTAATTTTTTTTTTTTTTTTTTTTTTTTGTTTTTTTTTTTTCCGAGTTCAATGGGTTTTCCGAAGCTCGTGGTAGCCTGGGTCGCGATCTCGATCGCGTTGGTGGGTGTTTGGGCGGAGGACGAGGTGGAGATCGGAGGGGCGCCGGATTCGAGTACGAATATCGAATTGGAGCGGCTCCGCGGGGAGATCTCGGCGCTAGGTGAGTCGCGAATCCGATCTTTGGTAGTGTTTCGAGCTAGGGTTTTGAGTCTCGATCCGTGGTTCGGCTAGGGTTTTGAGGATGGGAGGGTTTTTGCGTCGTAATTCCTGTTCAATTCTTGAATTCATTGGGGGCTATCTCTTTCTCCCTCTGGATCTTTGAAAGCTTTGCTTTGGGAGTCGTTGCCTGGGATTTTGGGTTTTGTCTTGGGATAATCAGAAGCTGTAGTTCTTGATTCTTTTTTGATAGCGGGAGTTAAAAGATTGCACCTTTTCTCTGTATTAATGCATTTCTTTCTTCATGTTTACTGTAATAAAGGGAGGAGTATTGCGGAGAGAACTGAGGAGTTGAAATCCAAGGATGAAGCCATTGCAAAACTGGAAAGTACGATTCAGGACAAGTCGCAAAGAATCGCCTCATTGCAGGATGAGATAGAGACAATCCAAGTAGGCTTTGTAGTGAGCTGCATTTCAACTTTCTGCTGATGATCTTTTGTTTGGAATTTGATAGAATTTTTCTAATTTTGCTATGGACATGCAGAAAAAGGGCGCCTTGGATGCTGAGGAGAAAGCAGGGAAGGCCTATGCTCGAGCTAGCGAGCTTGAGAAGCAGGTTTGAATTTGAAAACATTTGATTTAACTCTGAATTTGTAGTTTCACTGTTTAATTATTTTTCCTGTTTATTTTTCTGTGCAGATTGAGAGACTCAGAATGGAGTTTGAAGTAAAGAACAGCCTGAGAAATGCTTTGGAGGCTCGAGCTAATGAAGCAGAGAAGAAAGTGCGAGAGTTGACTACGAAGCTGGAAAGTGTAAGTATTTGGTTGTAGTGATCAAATAGTGAAGATATCCGAAACATGTAAAGAGATTCTCGTTTTCAATATGAGATTTGTAGTGAAGAATATTAGATAGAATTCAATGGAACTATACACAATAGAAAACTTATGATTTACAAATAGAGTTTGACATCTAGGAGGCTAATCACGCCACACAACATAGTGGGAAATAGAACATGATTAATCTTGATGATGATTTTATTTTCTATGAGCCTGTGAAACAATGTTTGTATGTTAGAGAATCTAAATACAACCTTGCTCAACATTTGATGAGGCCATACCTTGAATTTGTCAATTTCGATAACATCAGGGGTACAGGTAGTGTTGCGGAAAGATAGGTTTTGGCGTGTTGCCAAAGTGCTTACTAATATTTTGATGCAACTGAATATCAATCTTCCAATTGTGTTCATCATAGACAATTGCAGAATAGAAATAATAAAGTTTGACTTACATAACTTATTTTTCCTATCATTTGTCTACATCATACATAATTGCTGAACTGGAAACATAATTAAAATAACTCTATTTCTGGTATGGGGACAACTCATTCTACTTTGTACTTCATGAAAATTTAGGCACCGGGTAGAGTTCAAAATTTAGATTTTAAGATTCTTGATAAATCAGGCTTGGGCTGAATTGAATTTCCATAATTGAATTTCAAAAAGAATTCTTTCTTTCTAATTAGATCTCATGCATGTGGACAAAGTATTTTGATGATCAAGATATGTTTCTTTTAATGGTTTAATCTCCTTTAGTAAGTACATTGTCTGCTATTCGTACTCACCGTCTAGTTACAACCAAGGAGTCATAGTTGCCTTTTGAAAATGCTTATCGTATTATAGAACTACCTCCGTAATAGTATTTCAAAGAAATGTCCAACCAAACACTATCATAGGGATTATGTAGCTTGGGAGGATGAGATGAGCAAACTAACGTACAGAGTTAGTTTCCTACTCAAGGCTCAATACCTACTTCTTGCATAATTACAATTTACATGTAATTTCATGAGAATATAATGCTAATGCTCTTTAAGATTTCTGAATTACTCGACACCCCATAGAGGGCCTTCAAATAACATATTATGGAACCACCTCTAGATTGGGGAAATTTGCATAAGGTGAAAGATTTCTTGGCACACTGCCTAGTGACAAGAAATACTGCATTACGTATTTACCTTTGTTTAATAATGGCTATTCTTTAGAGTTTGTGTAATTTTCTCTCTTTTTCTTGCCCCTTGGTAGCTCCAAAATTCTAGTGATGAACAAAAACGAAGGATTCTGATAATTGAACGAGCTCTTCAAGCAGCTGAGGTTTGTGTTATATACAGGAATTATGGTTGAAGTATTCCGTTACAGGGAAGTGAGATTCTCGTTTTTCTTTTCCCTTAT
This sequence comes from Tillandsia fasciculata, assembly GCA_029168755.2. NCBI lineage: Eukaryota > Viridiplantae > Streptophyta > Magnoliopsida > Poales > Bromeliaceae > Tillandsia > Tillandsia fasciculata. The sequence goes on along the minus strand of CM054933.1, from coordinate 357,815 downwards.
TTTGTTTCAGGAGGAGTTGATGAGAGTACAGCTAGAGGCAACATCAAAGTCAAGAGAGTTGAGGGAGGTAAGACTCTAATTGCCAGCATTTCTTGTTTGCAAATATATCTTTTTTCTTTTGTTCTTTATATTTGCTTACTAACAGATCAGCAGCTAAATGATTATCTTAAACGTTTCTGAACAGGCTCATGGAGCATGGCTACCACCATGGCTACCACCATGGCTTGCAACTTATATAAGCTATTTTCAGGTATATCATGTCCCACATTTTTTGCTATATAAAATATACTTGTATGGTTGCTTCTCACTGTCTTTGTAATTTTGTCCTTCAGGAGCTCGCTTCGACCCATTGGAACGAGCATGCAAAACCTGCACTTGATATTTTCTTGCAAAAGGTCCTTCACACTGTTTCCGTTTTCATCTCTGAGAAATTTCTGCTTCCTTGTACTAGGCATCGTAAAACACGTGTAAGAATTCACCATGTATCATACGATGATCATATATCTATCAAAAAATATTACAGGCATCAGAGAAATCAATTCAGGTGAAGAAATGGGCTGAGCCCCATTTGGAGACAGCTATGACAGTAAGTTTCTGATAATTATTCCTGTGGTATTCAATTAATATAGTAGGGACCGTACGGAGGCATTAAATTAACTGACAAGAAAATATTGTTCCATATTCGTGAAGTTCATATTTTATATATTTAATAATTTGGTTTTAACCTGATCTATTAAGTGTCTACTGATTTTTTGTTTTGATTTATTTCTCGTAGAAATGGATCCCTGTTGTTAAAGAACAATGGCTTGTCTTTATAACAACAGCTGAACCCTATGTGCGCACTGCCTCTCTAAAAGCTGTTGAGATTTACGAGGGATCCAAGAATGCTATTGTACCTCATGTTGTCAAAGTGCAAGATTTTGCTGATCCCTATTTCCAGGTACTCCAATCTAGGCTACCTAACAAGTGGGAAAACCAGTTCACCTTTTATTCTGTTGTTTGCAAGTTATACTTCTGGGAATATTCTTTTGCTAACAGGAAGCAAAGAAGTTGACGAAACCCTATACTGATCAAGTTGCTAAGTTCGCCAAACCACATGTCGAGAAAGTGAGGATTGTTGCAAAACCTTATACAGAGCAAGCAGTTCGTGGATACAGAAAGTTTCTCAAATCAGCAAATATTTATCATCGACTGGTATTTGTTGCTTTCCGCTGTCTCCTCTTCCACTTTTGTTAAAATTTGATACTCTACTCCATGCTGTACTGTGTTATTGTTTTGTGTAACTCTACTCAAACAGACTACTCTGAAAGTTCTGGCTGGACCAAATTAACCTGCCCTTAATAGGCACCAAAAGTTCCATAGAATGTTTGAATGTTTGGTTTTATTATTAGGAGTACTGATTTGAAGAAATTTCTTTCAAACTATAGAGATTTTAGGCTGCAAATGACTCTCAGCCAGCTATAGTTATGTCAGTTCTTGCCTAAATTTGTGGATTAGGCTATTTATGTAGCCGGATAATTTTTTTTAATTTTTTCATTTATATGTTCCCATGAGCTAGCATTATTCTTTACATCTGTTTCACGGCGGATCACTATGGTTTTTCTGTTGCATTTGTTATCCTCTTCTGCCTTCTGGCTTACCGTTCAGTGGTTTTAGTTATTACCTATAATTAAGCAGGCCTATCACTATTCCTTAAAAAATAGAATTTGTCTCCTCATCTCTGAGATGGCTATTTGATAAATCGGTATTTAGTGTAGAACATATCACTTCTATGAGGATCAGCTGTTATGTCATATCTTTCATGTGATCTTGTGACTGAAAATGTTAGCTATTCTTTATTTTACTAGTTCTAGTTTTAAATGGTTTTATAGATTTTTAAAAAAATGAAAGAAAATTTGTCTGATTTTGTTCTAGGTGCAAGAAACTGTCCTGGATCATCTAGAGAAACATGAAATAACAAAACCACTAGCAACTAAGGAGCTGGTGTGGTTTATGGTATGCAGCATCACAAACCTTATCCAGTATATGTCGACTTCCATAATTTCTTAAATATTTTCTCTTTTATAAGTTATCCAACCTATCCGTCTTTATAGGCCTCTGCACTGCTGGCGTCACCTGTTTTCATTGTTTACAAACTCCTAACAGATATTTTCTGGTCAGTGTGATTCATAACATGCAAAGAATTTGTTTTCTCCTTTGTTCTATCACTTTACTTTAACAATTATCATTTGTTGATCGGAAGAACCTTATTTTTCGTTATGCAGGAGTAAGAAAGGAAGGAAACGAACACAAAATGCCAATACAAATCATGCGCATCGGAGACACAAGCGAAGGCATGGCGAGAAGTAGAATTTAACTACATATTTTGAAGTTGGTTCTGCAGAAGTTATATTCAGCGTTAGTTTCGTCACTTTATTTATAAGCTCCAAATTTAGCCTTATAATATATTGGCTCTCAAGTTATGCAGTTATTGAACCTTTTTCTCTGATAGAAAAAAGGTACAAAATTTTCACTTTGCTTTTCACTGCTAATTATTTACTCTTAACTTTTTGTGCCTTTGCCTAAGAAACCTACGCAAAGAAAAACCTGGGTTTAATAATTCTATTGAGCAATTGCGAGATTTCAAAGTGCAGGGATTAAATTGGCATTCGATCCCGAGCTAAAAATCTAAATTTAGCCACTTCTGCACTGTTCTGCTATTGCCTTCTCTTTTTTTTTCCCTTGTTCAAACTTGAATAACCAATTAAACATTTTGGTACATGCAGATGTGTCTGGGTATTGACAACATGCTGTGTGGTAGATGGAGCTTTTTACAATCCTTCATTTTAGGAGAATAGCTTTCGGGTTTATTAGGGCGACCCTTTGTGTGAAAAAAAAAGCATTGGCTAATTATTTTTTTGTCTTTTTATTCTCTGCAATTTGTGCAGCTCAGATTTTTCTCCTAGCTTTTTTTTCTTATGAATTTGTGTATTTAGCATTTAGTTTATTTGTGGTTTGTACTTGTATGATTTGTTGTAGTAGTAGTATTTGTTACTTTCAATGTGGTTCTCTTCCTATTTGGATATATATAAATATATGCAATAGTTTTGTTATCATTCATTAGACTTTCAATGTTGTTGTTATCTTTCTATTTTAGCAACTTGACCATTGTTGGATTTAAAATTTCAAAAGATGAGGATCACAATGCCACATTTTTGCTCATGTTTTTCTCTGAGTTAGGTCCAACCACTGAAACTTCACCTTTATTTTTTTATCTTCTTAATATTCTTTCCTTTGGAAATAACCATTATTAATAGTCAAATTCCACCTACATAGCAATTGTAAGAGAACTTGAGACTTAGCAATAACTTAATACTACTGCACTACATTTCCCATTCCATTGGGTAAAGAAGTTATCATCTCTACTGAACTTCTACATCTTAGTTTCCCAACAACAAGAGCAAAAAAAAAAAAAAACTACAACTAATATTATAGCTATGTAATAATGTTACACAGATATAGAGCACCATAGTTTTTTCTTGTTTTTTGACTCTCTCCTATTATCCTACACCCTTTTCCCTTTGCCCTTTTTTTTTTTTTTTTTTTTTTTCGTCTTTTTCTTTTTAGTATGAGGGCCAATATCCCTCTAACTCCACACAGGAGTCCAGATTCTGTTGGTACCTGATTCCGGTCCCTGCGGCGTTCATGTCTACACCGTACCCTACGTCTCCCGCCATGCTAGCACAGTTGGTCAGTATATGCGGCGGCGGCGGCAGCGGTTGCTGCTGCTGCTGCTGCTGTTGCTGCTCGGCCAAAACTTGCATATGCTGATTCAGCGGAATGGACATGGCACGCAGCATCGGGGCGGGGGGCGGCGGGGCCCCTAGGTTCAAGTTGAGGCCGGAGAGGGTGAACGGCCCCGCCGACGCCACTGCAGGCCCCCCCGCGAAGGCGGCGGGGTGGGGCTGGATGTGGGCGCCGAAGGCCGGGTGGTGGTGGTGGTGGGGGGCGGCGCCGCCTCGGGCGAATCGGGAGAGCTCGGCCAGCTCGGCGGTGGCCGCCGCCAGGTAGGCGCCGCGGGCGAAGGGGTCGGCGGGGATCAGGGAGGGGAGGAGGGGTGGGCCCAGATGGTCCAGGGAGTAGGGATGTGCCCCACCGCCACGTGGGTGGTGGGTATTGGACGACGGGTACTTCTTCCCCCCGGAGCTCTTCATGAACACCCGGCACACCACCCACTCGTCCTGCACGAATTTTAACGCACGCAGAAAAAAAAAAAAACCATGCACGAGTTAAAAGAGAATGAATTTAATTATCTACAGGCATTTATACTTCATATATACCAGGATTTTGAAATCAAATATTATTAGCTGTAATATTATTAGTAGGATTCTGAATACATTTTGTATTTATTTTAGTTAGAGCTAGCTTATTATTAATTCTCAATTAAATTTATTAATACATAATTATCTTCATGGGAAGGCATGATGAAGTTGGATCACATTTATGATAATTATATTATTATTAGTTTGAAATTAAAATCACATCAGTATTTAATTAAACTATATATATATATATATATATATATATATATATATATATATATATATATATATATATATAATATATATTTGTGTGCGTAAAAAAAAATTATGAATAAGGGTGTTTTTTTTTTTGTTTTCAAAAACTCAAAACACATATTTATACTATAAGCTATAGTTAGGGACTTAGAAAATTTTAGGGTTTTTGCTAGGCGAAAAGCTTAAGTCCGTGACAGTTAGCTAGCATTCAAATCTTGTTTATCATATATCATAATTTACATGCAGAAAAAGAAAAAAAAATGGAGATTCTGGAGCTTTTGTTTCTAGCTTCAACACATCAAAAACACTTTTCACAATATTATAAATGGTATCTATTATATATTAGTTGTTATACATCAAATCAATTGCATGTGTGTTAATTAATAGCTCTACTAACTAACAAATGAGAGAATCAAAACATGCATGAAATTAACCTTTGTGATTCTCCATGCATGCATCTATATACACTTTCGTATATATATATATATATATATATGTGTGTGTGTGTGTGTGTGTGTGTGACACATATAAATATAAAATCATGCATGCATGGATTAGTTACTAATTAATAATTTACCTTGTTGGATTTAAGAGAAGATTTGGAGTGTAATCTATACTCATGCATGACCCAATTGGTCTTCTCCCCTCTAGGGGCTCTCCCCTTGTAGAAGACAAGGGTCTTCTTCATGCCGACGAGCTCCGAGGTTTGGCTGTTGAAGATCTCCTTGTCCTTGCCCGTCGTCTTCCAATACCCCGCGT